>PVKS010014035.1:0-18045 GCA_004027875.1 Aplodontia rufa | reverse complement strand
CTTACTAGAAAAAGAAGTAGGGTCAACACTACAGGATGTAGGAGTCGGCAGCTACTTCCTTAACAAAACTCCCATGTCTCAAGCAGTAAAGTCAAGAATAAATGAATGGGATGCAATTAAACTAAAAAGATTTTGCACAGCTAAAGATCTAATCAAGAACATCAAGAGAGAACCTACAGAATGGGAGAAAACCTTTGCCTGCTACACCTCGGACAGAGGGTTAATAACCAGAATATATAAAGAACTCAAGAAACTAAACACCAAAACCACAAATAATCCAATCAATGAATGGGCTACAGATCTTAAAGGATTAATATTTCTTGGCTATAGATTTCTCATTAAGACTCAGGAGGCCTCCAGTACAGCTCAATGTAATCAAATCTATTGGGTTATAACTATCATCAATGAGTTTTAGACTCCTTCTAGGTGCCTGGACACTCTAGCTTAACATTCAAATGGGGCTCTATGATAGTCTATTCTACCAACCTCAGTTTAATGACCTCTGCTATGAAGCAATTGAAATTTATCTCAAATGGAAGTTATCACATACAATTTTTATAGTAACTTCCCTGTAGCTTTACTTTATTTAATTTTATTTTTTATTCATTCAATATAGTCTTACATATTGGAGGGAATCATTGTTACATATTCATGCATAGATGGTTATGACAAAGTAAGTTAGGGCCGATCCTTCCAGGATCTCCCTCCCCGCTTCGACTACTTCTTGTTCCCATGTCTCCTCTGTTTTACCCCCATGTTATAGATAGAAATAAGCATATACATGGGTATCAATTTTTGAATTTTCTGATCTTCTCTGCCCACTTGTGCATAGTTGAGCTTCTCATGGGAGTCAAGGGTTACCTAATCACACCCTCTCATCCCTGCCTCCCTCCCTTCTTCCCCCAGATTCAAAATGAGTATCCATGATACTGTGAGTACCACACGGGTTGAATTAAACAGAACTGTTATAGTTGCTGCCTGACAGCAACACTGAAACAAAATATAAGATGACATAAGACAACTCATGAAAAATGCATATTTAGATAGCATGAAGAAATGAGAAAGAGACTGGCAACAAGCACAGAAGAATGGCTTTTCTGTACAGGAAATAATATTGTACAGAAATAGAATATAGAAAATGTGGAGTAGAGAATCCAACTGAAAGTACCCCGGAAATATAACAGGTTTGGGGAATCCTTTATAAAGTTAAAATAGCTTTAGCCTGTCAAATCTGAATACGAATATGTTGATTTCTATATTTACTTTCCTCAATTCCCTCAAACAGCATTTATTTTAATCTAAAATCATTCAATATTAAATAACAGTGGAGGGACCTTTACTAATGCCAAATATATATTTCAAAATCTCTCATATAATAATTCATTGGTTTATCATAGTCTGTAAAGATCAAATTTAAAAATCCAAACCTAGAAGAGCAGACTTTCAAACATGAGGCTAAAATGAAAGTTCATCCAAACATGAACGTCAAAACAGCCTGCAGACACACAAACCAGATGTCTATCTGCTAGCAGGCGCACACCTCCATAAGGGTCTGTTTCAGTTGTTCCCCATGTTTCATTTAACATTGTCCAAGCAAAGTTAAACTAGAAAGCTATGTTTAATTGTTGGCCTTTAACAGAGGACACCTCAAATTTGAAAGCACTTCTTTATGTTATATATAACACACAAAAAAATTGGGATTTGAAGTTGGTTTAGGCAATAGGAAAAAAGGAATTAGGATCACTGTGTTAGAAAATGAATCATGTAACTGTAATTAAACAGTAAGCATTCCTCAATAGATTTATTCTGGTTGGCTTCCACTAGATAACTGGCAATGAAAAGCAATTAAAAAAAATTCACAGGCCTGATCATGTTAAATTCTCACAGATTTCCCTCATTTTTAGAAATAGCAAATTTTAAGTGTGGTTTTTAGATTTAACACCAATCTGGCAATCTCATCGTATAGAGACTTTCACAACACATTCTCAAGTTAAGGATTCTTTCCAACTTCAGAATTTCTCATAGATTATACCACTCAGCCAACTTGCAGTATTCATCAATTGAAGAGTACATAATTTTAACTGTGAATTTAGAAATGTGCTTAAATTATCTTTGTAATTATAAAATCAATACATACTTGAAAATAATTTATTATCTACAAAATTCTGAGAGCAAAATAGTTTTGAGGACTTTGATAGCTGCTTTATGGCTTATGGGTTAACAATCACTCCTCTGGTGAAGAAATCAAGGAATTAGGGATTTCCAGGGCACTATGTCTACTTCTGTTGTAACTCCATTTCTAAGAGCCATGTTTGCAGACAGTATATACATGCAATGCTTACTTTTTAAAAGAATGAATTACTAAAGACCAGGGTTCAGGTCTTATTTCTATGATTTTGGGGCTTTGCACTGGTTGATGGATGAGGTATCTGAGAAGCTCCTTCCCTCAGCTCCTCCAAGGATCTGCATAAATGCCATCTCACTGAGGCAGACCCCAACCTGGGGTTCTCAGTGCCTACCATTCCCTTAATGGTATTCCTTAACAAAACTAGTTTTTATTAAGGCATAATTCAAGTACTTATGACAAAATGCACAGTTTAAGTGTAAAGAACTTAATGAGTTGATAAATACAAAAAGTATATATCCATTATCCAATATATGCAATATTACTATTATCCCTCTTACCCTTTTCTGGTTTTTCCTACATATTTTACCACTGCCAGTGATAGAACCTCAAGTTAAAGAAATTAAATAGTATGCAATCTTTTATAAATAGGCTCTATTGCTAGATGTTTTCAATTGACAACTTTCTTGTTATGTTTCTGTAGATTTGGGGTTTTTTTTAACTTTTATGTTTAGGTTCCTAATCATCTTGAATTTATTTCTGCTTTAGGTTAAAGATGGAGGTTGAATTTCAGTGTTTCCTAGTAAATGTTTCCAATTGTACTGGAACAATTTGCCCTAAAGATTTTCCTTTCTTTATTGAATCACATTTTTGTCTTTGTTAAAAATCAATTGACATATGTGTGTCTATTTCTAGATTCTATTTAATTCCTCTACTTATGTTTCTCATATCAATTCCACAGTTTGTAGTCTGACAAGTCTTGAAAGTAATTTGTAAGTCATCCAGCTTTGCTATTTCTTTAAAATTTATAATTAGTCTACATTCTGGCTTTACATATAAATTTGAGAATTAACTTTTCACTTTCAAAAATAAATACATGTGGGTATTTTGATTGGACTGAATTGATTTATAGCTCACTTGGAGGAGACTTGTATATCATGTTCATGGATTGACAAGACACAATTTATTTAGCTTTTTATCAATTTCTTTCAGTGGTGTTTTGCAGTTTTAAGAACAGCTATCTTGAACATTTTTCTACACTTATATTTCTAAGGCTTTTATATTTTTATCATGGTATTTTAAATGATAGTTTGTTTTTAATGTCAAGTTCTAGTTTTTTCTAGAACATGAAAATAAAACTTATTTTTAAAACTTTTGACCTTATATTTAAAGAAACTATGCCCTGATATTAATTAGGGACTAGTTATAGAAATCTTTCATGAACTACTTATTTAAAACTTAAGGACTCAACATCCTATATATCACAGTAGAAAGCTGCTTCTAAAGCAAGTTTGCTTCAATAACCAGTTCTGGTTATAATCTGTAATACAGCCATGCTCTCTCAGTATCCCATAAATTAAAATACATATTATATATAACTCCACTATAATAATTCCACTATATTTTAATTTACTACTCATATGAGCTTAGGTAGAAATAAAATGATCAAGTATAAATGAAATAATGATAAAGAGGTTTAATATCACATACATGCCTTAATGACACAGAAAAATATGTCTCACCTCCTGCAGTGTGAATAGGGCCAATTCATTCAGCTTTGATTTCTTCACTTAAGCAGGATTCTTTCCTATAGTCCTCTTCAGGAATTCAGAGCTCTCCTAATCTCTCCACCCTCAACCCTCTCCATTAACCAAATAACAATGAATCTGATATTTTACATATTGTGGCTAATTGGATGATTTTAATCAGGATCAGGTTACTTAAACCTTAATATAAACTTAAACACCTGTTTCACCGATCTCTCCCTCTCTCTCCCTGTCTCCTATACAAATACAAGCATACATTCATTAAGCAGGTACATAAGAGGCTAGAAGGGGATGAGAGGCAGTTCAATCACATTAGGAGTCCTCTGCCACTCCTAGAGGAAACCAAATGTAGGCTATAGTGTGGGCAATGGGGAGCATGGATCCAGTTTTTCTTTCTCCAGATACACACTACAACACCATTGTCCTAGAACTGAGACAAAAGAGATCTTCTCCAAGTGGAGGAGACATGGCATTATTATCTCAAGCTTCTTCTATGACACTAAATTTATTCTGCTAAAGTGGAAGTCCTCATTGAAGCCAACTTCTCCTATTCTACCTGTAAGGAAATTTTATGCATACATATAGTTTTGCTACTGCTCATTATTTTGCAAGTCTCAAACTCCTTTACCCAATATCTATCCACACACTTTTTTTTTATTTTTATTTTTGTACAACCATACAAATTTTTAACAAAAAAATATAAAATGTGTATAGTTTCTGGATACTAGATTTACCCCCAGGAATTCCCCCCTAATTTACCACCCATATCCCTCCCTTCCCTTACCCACAATATCTCTAAAAAAGTATTAGGATGTATAACATTACACCTTATCTGCACACTTTTGACTCTAAGCCTTTCTGTAAATTAATTATTAAGTTCCTTACAAAATATTGTGCCATGGTGCTACAATCGGTCAACAAAAATTCTATTACCCAGCTTTGCATGACTATGACAAAATACCTCAGATAAACAACTAATAGTAAGGAAGAAAGATATATTTAGGTTCACAGTTTCAGTCCATGATTGCTTCCTGATGCTTTTGGGGCAGATCATGGTCGGGAGTGTGTGGTGGAGCAAAGCTGCTCACCTTGTGGTAACCCAGAAGCAAAGAGAGAAAGAGGAAGGGGCCAAAATCCCCCAGTAACCTAACTTCCTTCTGCTAAGTCCCAATAGCACCACCAGCTGGTGACCACACTTCTAACATGGGCCCTTGAGGGACTTAAGATCCAAACAAAACAAGTAATAAATCCATATCAGAGAAAAGGAAAACTCATAGAAAATATTTCTCTATCCAGGAAAATCTGAATGCCAAATAAGACTAATTTTGGATTTACTTCTTGTGAAAAGTTTTATTTTACCATATTGATTACATAAGATTTTTTTCTAAAATAAATCACTTATGATGCATGAGCATAATGTATACTTTCCACTGAGGGTAAACATAGAGGTTACTGAAGACTAAGAAGATCAGAATGAATAGGCAGCAGTCTGACTTCCCTTGATGCTCAAATACCTTGTGGAAACTTTTTTTTTTAAAGAGAGAAGGACAGAGAGAGAGACAGAATCAATTTTTATTGAGTTTGTCACATGGCTTTTGTTGCTCTGACACTTAGTTGTGTATATGGGTGCTGGGGTTTGAACCCGTGTACTCGCACATGCCAGGCAAGCGCCATAACCTCAGAGCCACTGCACCAGCCCTTATGGAAACATTTGAAATCAAGCTGTGATGAGTTTAAAACGGTTATTTTCTAGGGTTATTTGGGGTTTTTGTTTATCTTTTTCTCTTAAAATACAAAAGAATATAACATTTTCTAGTGATGATGTTGGGATGGTGCCATCATGGAACCAATAGAATGAGAGGTCTGAGTGAAGAATTTCACAGTTTAAGCCACGTCCCAGGTCATTTGAACAGGTTTTTCCAATATCATGATTATGCCACCCCCATTAAGAATCTAGGAGGTAATTCCTTTTAAAGAATGAAAAACACTGTTTACAACTTTCTCTATAATATACAATTAAGCACCCAACCCAAATCAAAGTAAGCCACACAATGATGTCTGGAAGCAAAGATAATTAAGATAAGCAGATAATTAAAGTGGGCAGTACCTGAGAAACAGTGTTATGTCTCCCTGTTACTCTCTGGGATATATCCCACCAAGTCAATTTTGGCAGCTAAACACAGCAAGTCTCTGAGAACTAGTCCTCCTGTGAACCAAGTATTTCCACAGAGATTTTTTTTAATAGAGTTAATTTTTGACCTGGCTTCCTCTATACATCTTGTCTTTCTTTTCTCACTCCCACTATAGCTAATCAAGATAGCCCAGGAAGCTGTCCTTCTGGGTCTTGATGAAGCCACAGCCAGAGCTGGATCCAGCTGTACTGAGATGGGCATTTCCCATAAGGGCCTACGAGGACTTCTTGCTTTAAAATGAGGTAAAATTCTGTGGGATTCTCTACTTCCCTCTGACAAGGTCTGAGGAAGTACAGCAATACCGAAACAAGTCAACTAACTTTAATATCTTCCTCTACATACCCTGAGCCAGGCTGTAAATCCATTATAAAAATTATCCTCCCTTTCATATGACTTTCTCAAGGAATCTCTTCAGTCTCTGCTCCACATCCTTTCCCATACCTGCACATTTATTCATGCCACTATGGGAACTGATATTTCCTTTATCCACATTTGTGGTTCTTCACTCCTAAGAAGTGATGATAGAGACTGGGTAAAGTTATAAGACTATACTAAAGTTTCAGTGACAGTGTATATGACAGAGCATGGAACACAGTGCTCAAAACTTGTCAATTGTTTTTTCATACTCTATAAGTGGCTAATTTTAACAAATGCCCTCTATTTAGAAGCTTCACCAGGCTGGGCATGTTCAGAAAAAAAATGATATGCACAATCAGAATTAGTAGGGTTTCTTAAACTGGGATGACCAAAAGAACACTATAGACAATAACACACATGCATTTGAGAGGAATTCAGTCTTAAATCTGAGTACTACAGAAAGCTCAGGTTTGAGACTCCCGAACTAGAAAAAATAAATCAGAGTCCAAAAATTTAAAAAAAAAAACTGTCTTCAAAGATTAGATGAGAAGTTCTATTCCCTTATCATCAAACTTTCTGGTCACCCCAAAGCAGGAATGATTCTTGTTTTCATTTTCCCTGAGTTGCAAACATAGTGAAGCCAATTTGTTCACTCTTAAAATTTGGCTCCTGATGTGACAGTGATAGACTTCCTTATAACCTAATGATGTATATTACATTAATATTCAAAATAAGCAAAACCTGTTGATTACTCAAATGCTGATAATCATATTTTAATGAAACACAATAGATTCCTTGTTGATGACAACATAGTTGGGAAAAACCCTCCTCCCCCACTAAAAAAAACAAAACCCACACAAATTCAGGTCAGAAAGAATAAGGTAAACATGACAAACATGACACACCTACATCATGAATACACCATTGTGAGTCTGAAGAATGCTTGAGGCGAAGAAGGAAAACCTCCTTATGAAATGAAATCACACCTGGGAAGAACAGAGGGTGGAGACTAGGTACCAGGCTGATGGGAGTGTGATGGTAGGAGGCTTTCCACAGTGTACAATTGCAAAAAAAAAAAAAAAAATTCCAGAAAGGTAACATACTTGATATTATGTCATATGCAAAAACTAAAAAAAAAAAATCCAAAAACAAAACAAAAAATTAGTTATAATTTACAACTATTTAACTACTTCCTTCACACCTTTGGATGTTAAACTATTATTATCTTCTTTCCTGTTGGAAAATGAGTATTTTTTTTTCATTTGAGGTCTTGTATAATATAAAGTGAGAACTGTGGACCTCCCAACACATAATGCTCTATCCAACCTTTGCAAACAAGAAACAACTGACTTTTACAACATAAGGTCCCATTCTTAAAGATGACTCAAGCCCTAGTTAAAAGACTTTCTAAAAATCTCAAGGCTGCCAGTACAATTTACCTTTGTTTTAGCTAACAACAGATGATGATTCCCTGAACTTTACAGTTTTCACTAATGAGAGCATACCACTGCAAATCCTGTCTCCTTTGGGACATATATGTGGCACCTACCTCCTACTGAGGTGGGTCTAGAAGGATAAGTTCTCTTTCTCCTACATTATGTAGGAAAGTAAGGATACTTTCTTAATTACCAGATAGCAGACAGAGATGGCCTAATCACCTTTACACTAACTAACCTTTCATAATTTTAGAATTGAGGCATACTGTCCCCATCCAACTCTTTCATTTTCCTTTTAAAATGCCCAGTCACCTCTAGACAAATAGGAATGATCTTAATGTCACACAGTTAATGATTAAACCTGTTTTCATTGCTTTACCTAATGTCTGACTTTATCTTTACCATAGTTTGTGCCTATATGTAAAAGATGTCCAGTGACTTAACTTTTATAATCTAGATTAGCATCGTAGCATATAATTTTCCTAATCAAATGCAATGAAATGAATAAATAAAAACTATAATATTTAATGCCTTTAAGTCTAATAATTCTATAAACAATACATGCATACTATTTAGTACAATTCTAAATTAATTTCAACTCTGTAGAATGAGGTTCCCACAAAAAGACATTATTATTTATATAAATAAAAAAAATCATATTTGTTATCATCATTATAAGATAATGACTACTATTTCCATGTAGAACTTGCTTGTCTAACCATATGCTCAAACCATAAATGAATATTTTAAGCAAAAAAATAGAAAGATTTCTCTCTCACTTCATGAAATATTTTTGCACTGCCTAGAGAATTTGTTATGGCAGATTTTGGTTTCCAGGTTTTGTGAATTTTTTGGAGACAGACATTCTGTTCTAATGTTTTCCAAAATCATTACCTTAAGATTTGTAAACTTTGAAAGCAAGTGGCTTTCCTTCTATTGAAATTATTGATTTTTTTATAAATAGATTAATTTCTACCACACAGGTTAGTCTTGTGCAAGGTGAAAGCTGGTTATGATTGCATACTTGGTAAGTGACTTATTCTTCATCATTTTAGTGATTCAAATTCATGCCTCAGTATAACTAGAAATCATGAAACATTAAGGACTTGGAAAATATTCTCTTACAATAGATACTGGAAATGTTAATCTTCCAACCTTCAATCTGCATAATATATCAAAAAATGGTTTCTTCTACATCAAGAGAGTATTTAATTATAATAGCTCCACTTATAATGAGTTTCTAGATACTCTACACATGATCTAAATTAAATATTATGTTCACAGCATTCTCATTCCTATTCAAATCACTTATGAAGTTTTACAATTATTTGATGCACAGAAATTCATTTAAAATGTAATTCACTGCCTAATTTCATTTCTAGACAGCATATAATTAATTAAAATACAGCAATTATGTCTTATAAGTAAATTAAATTTTGTTTGCAAAAAATTCAAAATAAAACCACCAGGCTCTTCACAAAGCTTTTTGTAAAATCTAAGTGTTATATACATTCAAATGACTAGTATTGTGAAAGATTAATGAATTGGCATATCATCAATTCCCTTAAGCGGCAATGCAAACCAACAATGAATGTTCACACGGTAATGTGGTGAGGAAGCATGCAGAAACCTGAAACAGAAACATCTAATACATAGATACCAGAAACTGCTATTGCTTAACAGTTCACCAAGACAAGTATAGAGCTACCTTTCAATTCAAAAGGAGTTTTATTTCTGTTCATTTACAATTTTTAACCTAAACAGTTTTCTCAATATTTTTGAGCTATGTGTAAACATAAAGAAAAAAATTATAACACACATTTATATACATTAAAAAATCAAATTCATTGTAAAGTAAGTAAATTCAAACAATAATCATTTATTTTTAAAAAACTGAAAGAGAAATGAAGAGAACATACATACTCCATAGTACAATTTGTGTGTGTGTGTGTGTGTGTGTGTATGATCCAGTGGTGCTTAACCCCTGAGGCACTCCCCAGCCCTAGTGCCAAACTGTTGCTGAGGCTGGTCTCGAACTTGGGATTCTCCTACCTCAGCTTCCCAAGCTCCGGGACTATAGGTGTGTGCCACTACACACAGCTCCATAGTAAATTTTATTTAATAAAATACAGACTTGATATTTCTAACAATTTGTAGTATTTATGTTGAAATAAAAATATATTAGTATGTTGATTCTATTTGTAAATTTTTGAGTTCTTAAATCTAAAAAGTATGTAATTTTTCAAGTTTTCTATGTAGATAACACTACATGCAAATAAAGATAGAATTGTTTATTATTTTCTAATCATTTAACCTTTTATTTTTCTCTCATATTTCTATGCTACTTAAGACATCCAGTATAAGGTTAACTAGAAAATGGCAAATATGACCTTTTTTTTCATGGTAGACAATGTCCTAAAACATTATATATGACACTTGCCTTATATTTTAGTATGTAATGTTATTATTTTATAATTCTTGCCTCAGTTTGCTAAGAGTTTGTTATGCTTAAGTGATGGATTTTTATCACATCTTTTCTCCATCTATGGAAATATCATTATTTCTCTTCTTAATGTCAATATGTGGTAAATTATCATAGTAGGATTTTTAAAAGTAAATTAACTCCAAATATGGGCAAGTTACCTCCAGCTAATTTATGAAATAATTATCTACATGGGTCATAATAATTGAACTAGAAAATAAAGATAAGTTTTATAAACAAACTTAAGAAGAGTTAGAACCAGTTTTTTTGTGGGGGGGGTTAAAAATACCAGGATGGTGTCAATTTCTTTCAATGAATTTACCAGATAGAATATACACTATAATCAGCTGGTGATTGTGTTGTGTTTGATACTGTTTAAAACACTGGAGAATTAAAAACCCATGTAGTTGGCATAGGCAGAGATGATGAAGAGATACAGACAAGAGAAAGTGAGAAGTGAAGTTTATCATCTAGGTCCAAAGCTAAATCAAAAATCTTGGATTTTTCAATATGTTGTTAAATCAGACTGTATTGTGTATTTCACATTTACAATTAAAGTCTCAACACCAATTTGTGTATTATTTAATTCAGTTGGCTTAAAAATCCATGCTGCCTTGGTTTTCCTCTATGAAATTTATGTAAAATTGACATAAGTGCTTTATGTTCTACATAATTTTTCAATTATCATTAAATTATGTACAGAGAGCATAATACCGAATTCTACATGTGATCCTAGAGGGAAAGATTTATTCATCTTTATAGTACATTACAGAGACAAATGCTATATTCAAAATTTCAAAGTAACTGTTTACAAATTTAAGGATAAAATTAAAATTCAGTTACTTCATAATCTATGGCCAGTATATATTTACTAACTCATTAAAAAGTATCAATCAATTTGCCTAAATTATAGTTTTGTAATTAACAAAAGGAAATTTACATTTTCCTTTGTAAAACTGAATTTTTGTGAATTCAGTAATATGACCAAAAACATTTTACATGATTCTCATCTAAAATACCATAAGCATTAGAAAAAACATGATATTTGAATTGAGCTAAAGGTTAATCTAAGTCAAATTAACATCCAAACAATATAGGCAAATTAAAACTTTGAAAGAACAGGAATTAGAAATGGTGAATAACTTATAACACAAATTCTGGATATTTGATAGAATTTTAAGACATTCATTCCAGTTCTATATTTGAATTAAAATTTAAAGGTCAGAAAAAAATTTTCCTTCCTTCTTATGCCTTGTCATAGAATACATAACAGTAAAATGAAACAATAATTTCTATGACTTCCCTAAATATTTTTTAAATCATAAGTTGGCAAGCTTTCTGGATTTCAATGATTATTTTTCTTTATGGCTTATTTTAGTCAGGAAATTCACAATTCACAGAGGCCTAAAAGAGCTAACTCTCTACTATTTAATACTAGCACATATGCTTTCTTATTAAGTTGTAAAGATATATCAGCTAAAAAGATCTGCAATCTCTGAATATATAGGGTTCATATAGGCAGCCACTCTGTCAACAGAAGGCAAAATAGCTATTTCCACTACTTATTATAATGAATTTACCAGAGTCAAACTTGCTATTGCCTACCCAAGCACTAAGAAATATATCCAATGAGATTATTAAAGTCTAACAAAAATTATGCAATTTTAAAGAGAGGGAGACAGAGAATCGATTTTATTTATTTTTCATCTGGTTTTTGTTTCCCCAACACTTAGTTGTGTAGGTGGTACTGGAGTTCAAACCCAGGTACTCACAAATGCCAGGCAAGTGCTCTAACCACTATGCACTGCTCCAAACGAAAACTGTGCATTTTTAACACCCAATTAATCTGATAGAGTTCCTTCAGTGAAACCTCCTACTAAAGACTAGAGTCAAGGCTAAGCCATGGATCTGCCATTCTCAAAATATTTGCACGGCCTTTAACATGCTTAAAGACAAACAAACCAAAAGAAACAAACAAAAAGAAAAAACTGACAAAACCTTAGATGTACTAGCAAAATTTTAGGAAAAGTCAAAGTATATACTTGTTATTTACTGGACTTAAAGTACATTTATGAAGAAAATCCACATTCTTATGATGTTATTAAAACCTGGTGCTCTCTCTTGGTTCATTGGAAAATCTAAAATAATTTCCAAGGCACATGCATAGAAATTTTGAATGAGGTTTGAAATAACATTGCTTAGTCCATTATGTGCTCTGTAATACCAATAATGTGTATTATATAATAAAAGAAGTATATTTTTTTCATGGTTCTGTAGGTTGGGAAGTCTAAGATTAAGGGGCCATATCTGATGAATCACTTCTTGCTGCACTGTAACACAGCATAAGGCATTACATGGATCAGAAAGAACAAGTCAAACTCATCCTTTGAAGGACTTCACTCTCTCCACAATGACACTAACCCACTTATGAGGGAAAAGACATCATGACCTAGTCACCTGTTAAATCTCCCACCTCCCAACATTCTTACGTTGATTGGGGATTGAAGCTACCAAGACATGAAATGTAGAGGGGATAAATTCAAGCCAATGCAATGGAACAGATCCCCTGTTGAAAAGTATCAAGACCCTCCACCTAATACGTTTATATAATTGATTACACTGATAATTTTCAGACTAAATGTAATGATTTCATTAATGAAATTGCAACCAAAGTTCAGAAAGATTTGTCACTGCATGCTTTAATCTGTACTCTAGATCAGCATGTTTTAGAAAAATTATGTAAATATTTTCATGAAAAAGTAAGATTTAGGGATAATGCCTAATCATTTATCCATGGTGTAGAACTGGAATTCGTAGCTACATTTGTAGGTACTTCTTATATAAGCTCTACATTGTGTCTCCTCACAAGACTGAAAGAAATACAATTAAGTTTGCACTAATGCTAGACTTTCTTAAATTAAAAAAAGACCACCCTCCCTGAAGAATCTAAATCCTTTAATTGCATCAAAATATCTTAAATATGGAGTCAGAAATTTAATAAAGGGATAAGAGGATTAAAGTGGTAAAAAAATTGCACAATTAAATCTAAACCCCAATACATTTAGCAAAACTTACTGTTCCTACTTAAAATTCAAAACTGAACAGTCAGAATCTAAGATAGTTAAACAAAATGCCTTCATTTATTAGGAAAAATACCTATAAATATATAGTATAATGTATATGCATTTACAAAACATAAATGCATATGTTCATACCAAATAAATCCATATGTAACCTGATATTTGTTGCCTTTTCCCAATAGTAAAGCTCCATTACAGAATCAAAATGTTATTCTTTGAAACTTTAGTTTATAATAGCAATGGAGCAACAGGTTGGCTCAAAGCAGCAAATTGAATATAAGGATGTATCAGTAGGTGGCATGTAGATTAATTTAGAGGTTTATATTTTAATACACTTCACTTAACCAAAACTTCAGCATACAAGCCTATGAATAAAAACTCAACCTAACAGTGAGAGCAAGATGGCAGAAGAGAGATACCCAGCACTTGCCTCCTTCTGCACAAGATAGAACTCAAACAAAGGGTGTGTAGCCATATGTTGGGGGAGTGCTTAGTTCTGGGAGAGCACTGCACTTCAACAGCTGACAGACATAGAGTTGGTGAAACCCAGAAGTTTTTGATAATAGAGTAGCAAGGCAAACAGAATAACCCAGCACCTCTATCACCAAAACAAGGCACCAGAAGGGGAGCATCCCTCTACAGGGATATAGGTGGCAGATGCCCAGTAAGCTCATAACTGCAGAATCTCGCACCTTGCAGACATACTATCTCATCAGATAAGGGATGACCTGGAATATGCACAGCAAAATTTGCCTCAATGAAGTTCACTGCATTTCCCAGCAAATTATCAGGGTGCTGTAATCAGGAGACATCTTGCAAGGATGTTCTATGTGAGAGGTCAGAAACCCCAGAATTTTCCCATCTCCAGGATCCCAGACCCACTCTAACAAACCACCTCAACCAGCAGCCATCTTGTGATACAGCCTGGGTTTGGGGAAATAACTCTGACACAAAGGCACTGCGAGTTCAGTGCTGTGGGAAATGTGGACTACAACGTGGAGGGAGCAGAAAGCTCTCTACTAACAGTCAGTAGTGCACATAGTCTGTCCTCTGAGATCAGGGTCATGCACAACAGCATACAATTGAGTGTAGGAGCCAGATATGAGGACACAAGGATCAAGTGTGGCAAATTACACAGATCCTGCCATACCAGTTATCACACAGATATTTGTGGCTCCATTGTCCCTCCCTTCCTTCACAAGGCATCCAAGGGACACATGGTAGCACCAGCATTCATTCTGCCCCCAGTGCACACAGCCTAAAAAGCTCCAGAGAGAATTTTGCCTGTTGTGCTCTGCGTTCTACCACTGTCCTTCCAGCCTGAACTCGGCTGACAGGAATTACAACTAGTTTCAGCCACAAATCACCCCCCACTATTCATCTGCCAGGTACTATAACTGAAAGAATTGAGGGAGGAAAACCCTTAGCCACTGCTCTGTGGGTCACACAGTCTACGATGACCCAGAGAGAAGATTTGATTGGCATAGGTCAAGATCATCCACCCTTGCCCTCTCCAAGCACCTCAGTGGAGAAGAAATTGTTTTTCAAGTTTTTGTTTCTTCTTCCCTTTTAACTTTTTATTTTTTCCCTTTTAAAATTTTCCTGCATTTCAAATCTTTTTAAGTTTATCTTTTTATTTCTCCTTTTCTATCATTGCTATGCATTGTTTATTTTTATTTTATTTTTTATCTTGTTTCTAATCTTTAATTTACTGCTGCTTTGGGGACCAAACCTAGGGATTGGCACATATTGAATGAATGCTTAGCCACTGAGGTACACTCCCAAGACAGTTAGAGGAATTATACCCACTCCAGATACAACCAGTCCCAGCTGAACCTTGGAGTATGTTACAACCTAAAGAACAGGGGGACAAAAGCTCACAATTGTCAACTTGTAGGCACAGCTGGGAAGTGCTAAGGTCCCATTCCTGGATAGACACCCCACAGTAAGAACAGAGAGGAATAAAAACTATTGTGAGCACCACACCAACAAGAAACTGCTTCACTGGATGCACCCACACCCTATCAGATCTCACACTGTCCATAAGACTAGGTGTGGGTGTCACAGTATGGGAGCTATGATTCCAGATCCTGCCTCTCTCTCTGTTAAACAAAAGGAATCGCATCAGTGTCCAAACAGATGAAAAGTTTCAGGCCCTTAAACATTGGAAATAAACAATATTACATACCAAATTAAAGCCTGAAGATATATTCTCAACAGAGACACTTACTGAGAAGGCTCTCACAAAAAAGTTGAGGAGACAGGATGGAGTGGTTGCTCAGTGGTTAAGGAGTCTGCCTGGCATGCACCAGTATGTGAGTTCAAACCCTAGCACCATGTACACAGCAAAGTCTCAGAGCAATGAAAGCCACATGAAAAACTAAATAAAGTTGATTCTCTCTCTCTCTCTCTCTCTCTCTCACTGTTCCTATCTTTTGTAAAAAAAAAAAAAAAAGTGAAGGTATCATTGCAACAAATCTCAAAACAAAAACCCAAGAAATAGTCATAAACAATGTGATATGATACCTCCAAAGGTTCATGACTCTAGTAGCAGATTCCAAAGACACTGAAGTGAGCAAAATATGTGATAAAAAAAAAAAGTTGAATGATTTTTTTAAATGTGCAATAAAATTCAGGAGAATATAGACAGAAGTTTGAATGGAGGCTATGAATAAGAAATTCATTTTAAAAAAAGATTTTGAAACAAAAAACTGATGGAAGTCTTAGAAAAGTTCAGTGAGTCAGATTAACAAACTCAATTAAAAGCCTTAGAAACAGCATAGTTCATGTAGAAGAAAGAATGTTAAATACTGAAGACAAGTCTTTTGAAATATTACAATCAGAGAAAATTTTAAAAAAAAGAACGAGTGAAAGGAACACAAAAGATCTCTGGGACACCACTAAGAGATGAAACATACCTGAAAAAGAAGAGAAACAGGTTGAGGATAAAGAAACCAATTCCATGAAATAACAGCAGAAAATTTCCCAGATTATGGGTATCCAGATACAGGAAGCATTTTAAAAAATCTAAATACATACAAGCAAAACCTCTCTGTAATAAGTTGCCAAAAGTACAGAACAAAATGAGTACTAAAATATGAGAGATATAATTTCTAAGTTATATTTAAAGGCAGCCACTGATCTGTAAGCAGATTTATCAGCAAAAAATCCTAAAAACCAGTAAGGTATGGAATGAGGTTTTCAAGTACTGAAATAAAATAACTGCTAAGGAAGATTACTATACCCAGGAATGGCAATTTTTCAAGATTGAAGGAGAAATAAACACCTTCCAAGAAAACTATAAAACTATAAACTAAGAAAATTCATGACCACTAGACCAGCATTACACAAGAAGCTTAATGAAGTCCTACAACTAGAAGAGGAAAAAGACACACACCATCATAAGAGCACATGAAAAAATAAATTACGCTAGAATGGCAGAGGCACAGATGAGAAACATGAAAAACTCAAACATTATCAATACAGCAAATCATTAAGCTAAAACGATGAATAAGAGGGGCAGAAAGGAACAAAGATTATGCAAAACCACCAGAAGAAAAATCAACAAAATCACAGGAACAAGTATGGACCCTTCAATAACAGCACAAGGTAAATGGTCTTAATTCTCCGATGAAAAGACAAAGAATGGGTGGATGGATTAAAAACAAATCCCAGCAACATGCTGCCTACAAGTAACTTTACTCACCTGCAAGTCTGTGTATGTCACAGACTGAAAGTGAAAGAACTGAAAATTATATTCCAAGCATATGAAATCTGAAAGCATGTGAAACAGAAACAGCTACACTTACATTCAACAAAATAGGTTTAAAACAAAGTCAGTTAGAAGAGACAAAGAAGGTCACTACATATTAATCAAGGGAGGGAGTTACCAAGAAGATAGAATAATTATAAAAAAATCACTGAATATCCAAGGACTCAATTTTATTTAAAAAAAAAAAAAAACAGCTGGAAGCGGTGGTGAGGCACACCTGGAATCCCAGTGGCTCTTGGGGCTCAGGCAAGAGGATCACAAGTTCAAGGCCAGCCTCAGCAACTCAGCAAGAACTTGTCTCAAAATAAAAAAGGACAGGTGATATGCCCATGAGTAAGACTACAAGATATAAGGGGAGAGATGGGCCCCAATACAATAATAATGGGTAAATTAAATTTCCCACTTTCATAAAATCATGTAGGAAGAAAACAGCAAAGAAAGGTTAGATTTAAATTCTACAAAGTATCAAATGGACTAAACAAATATATATTCCACCCAACAGACACAGAATAGATGGTACTGTCAGCAAACGGAAACTTTTTCCTCAAATACATCATATATTAGGCCACAAAGCAATGGAGTCCTACAACTAGACGAGGAAAAATATATACAAATTTTTAAAAAGTATCTTGTATCTTCTCTGATCACAATAGAATTAAACTAAGAACCAAAACAAAAAAATGCAGAAATTATATAAACACAAGGAGAGTGAACAACATAGTTTAGAACAGTGAACTATTGAGGAAACCAAAACATTTCTTAAATCAAATGTGTGGCAGGCGGCACCCAGGGGCTGCACCATGCAGGCAGCTTTAAGATGGTGGCTGGTGGCTGG
>PVKS010014034.1:17246-49426 GCA_004027875.1 Aplodontia rufa | reverse complement strand
CATGGAATATTACACAGCAATTAGAAACAATGACCTTGCAGCCTTTGAGGGTAAATGGATGGTTATGGAAGAGATCATGATGAGTAAAATCAGCTTAACCCGGAGATCTAAGGGTCGATTGTCCCCACTCATCTGTGGAGGTGGGGACTAGACCCTGGACAATGAGAAAGTTGGTCTAGTAACATGAGTTAAATCCAGAGAAGATGTAATGCTTTATAATATAATATCTCTTTTTTAGAGTTATAAAGGGAAAGGGAAGGGAGGGATAAGGGAGGGTAATTAGGGGGGGCACTCCTGGAGATAATTGCAATATCCAGAATATTTACACATTTTATACACATTTTATATTATTTTGTTAAAATCGTGTAAGGTTGTTTAAAAATAAAAAAAAATAAAAAAAAATATATAGCAAGAAATGTACACAGAACATGGTGCTTTATTCAACAATCTTATCTCCTTAAGGAAAAAAATTATTTATTGTTTCCTGAGGGAATAAAAATGGGCATAGAGATAAAGAACTCATGAGTATACCATGTAGTCATTATTATAAACTTTGCAATTAAACTTAATTAAAGATAATTAGGCACAAAGAGAGAATAAGAAATAAATTTCTAAATATGGAAAATATCCATTAGACCTATTTTTAGTACCAAAGGACATAGTTTCATTAAAAGCTAATCTGGTTTACCAAGTTAATAGAAAAGTTAATAACCATGTTGCATTGTTTGTGAAAACAGGGTATGAAACATTAAACAAAACTAGTCAGTATGTCAAGTTACTCAAAAACAAATATTACAAAAGGCACAAAGCAATAAAATAATATTTTGTTTCCTTAAAATAGAAAAGTTTTCTTATTGAAATGCAGTTAAGTAACACATATCAAGTAGTTTTTTTTTTTTTACTTTATTGAAGTGTAATTCACTAGTATTTGACAGGATGTACCAATGTTTCTGCTGTGTAACCATGATCCCAGAAAATCTACAGGACTTCTTTGTCATCCCCAAAATTCTCCTTATGTTCTTTTTCAATATAAATGACTTCCTTCCCTATCTCTAATCACTGATTTGATTTCTATCACTGTCAATTAATTTTGTTGTTTTGCAATACATTTAATGGGAATTACAGTAAATACTAATTCATGTGTCTAGCTACTTTCACTTAGGGTATTTTTGTGATTATGCCATGTTGGTTTGTGTATCAATAATTGATATACTTTCATTGATAAGCAGTTTCCAATTGTATAAATATATAAAAACTGATTTATTCATTATGTTGTTTCTTAATTTCTCTTCTTTTTCAACTTTCTACAAACATTTGTATACAAGTCTTCTTGTGGATTTATGTTTTAATATTTGTTGGGTAACTACCTAAATGTATTATTTATGGTTCATATAATAAGTAAAGTTTAAACTTCATAAACTAAAGCGAAGCAGCTCTTCAGCGTTCGTTTTACAATTTTACACTTCCTTCAGCAATGACTTCTGTTACTTTCCCATCCTTGCCAACACTTGATACTGTGAAATAGTGTTCATCTCTTTTATTTTAGCTATTATAGTGTGAATGTGATGGTATCTCATGGTGGTTTTAATTTACTAAGTCTGTTGAGAATATGGATTATCCGTAGATCTTATTTTGTTGTTCTTAATATTTAGATCATTATTCCTTTCTTTGTCTACTTAATTTTTGAATTTTCAGAGTTCCTTATAGAGTCTGGATATTAGACTACACAAATGTATGCACAGAAAATTATTTCCAAGAAAGCAACTTCCTACCAGTTGTTTAATGCTATTTGAAGATCAAAAATATTTAATTTTGGGACTGGAGCATACACAACTAGGTGTCAGAGCAACAATCATGTGAAAAAAACTCAACAAAAATTGGTTTTTTTCTCTCTCTCACTGTCCTTTTCTCTTTAAAAAAAAACTTTAATTTTGATAAAGTCAAATTTATACTTTGTTTTGTCTCATTTTTTTCTATTTATCTTTTTATTTTATTGATTTCTGGTATTTATTAATATTTTCCTTCTAATTTCCTGACTGAATTTGCTTTTCTTTCCCTAGTTTCCAGATTGATAAACATTGACAGTTACATATTTCCGCCTAAGCTTTTTTATTTTCTGTACACAAATTTTGATATATTTTCCTTTCATTTTCATTCAAATAAAATAATTTCTAATTTTCCATCGAAATTACTTATAAATATGGTGCTTCATTTCCCAGCCATTTGAGGATTTTCCAGATATTTTTTGATAAATATCTTCAACTGTAATTCCATTGTGGTTGGAGAATATATTCTGTATGAATTTAATATTTTAAAATTTCAATGAGAATATATTTCAAATACATTCAATGAGAATATATTTCAAATTTGAAATATATTTCAAATGATGAAATGCTTCATCATTACCAAAAGTCACCATTAGTTTCAATCCTTTCTATCAACATTCTCTTTACCTTCTATGTGTAACTGAATATGGTTCTTAAAAGTGAGGTATAGTCCATCCTTGTTCCAGGTTGCTACTTCCAACCATTCCCTCATTATCATACATATGTCTGTGCTTGGAATCTCATTTCAGACCCACTCATCCAGATCTCATTTCAGATCACCCACTAACTTCCATGTTGTCGACATCTACAATTGTCCTCGGTGGAGACGACACAACCACACTCACTTAAATACGGTAGCACTGGTTCATTATTAGTAGCTCTAACGCAGCTCTTTTAGATGATTATTATTGGTGATCACAATATTTACATAGATCATCCTTTTACCACCTCATCTTTTACTTTCTTGATTTCTCCTTAGTCTCTTAGAACTTACGTCCCTACCCAGTTTCAGCTCCACATTCACAAAGTCATGCTGTTGTCCTTCTTAACATCAAAGGATGAAACTCCCCTGTAATTTCAGTTTCAGACATCCCACGCTACACCACTCATCTCTTTCTTTCTCATTTCTATTTTCTCATCTCCAGCAACTCTTCACTTTCATTCACATCTTGAATCCACCCATCTGACCACTTTTTCATGCTTTCTTCTTTCCTTCATTTCCTCTTTTTTTCTTGTGTAGGTCACATTTCTTATTACTATATTTCACCTTTAACTTCAATATCCTTTCTTTTGTTATTTTAATATGTTTCCTTGGTAAAGCAACAACCCTTATTAGGACTACTCCTTTGTGCCTGTACTGGTGTTGTCAGCTGAAGGATAAAGCAAACTACCATGCAGACAAACTTTAAATTGATGATCACTGAGTACACATGGACCCTTAATACTATCTATCAATAATCACATTATATAGACCTTGCTCCTTCTCTGTTCTAATCCTTCTCACAACTATTGTATGCTTATCACTCTCCCCTCAAATCTCTAACGTATCTTCTTTTATCCTTCTTTTTAGTTAAATTTCTCACTTCCTCTTTCATAAATGGAAGGACAAATGTGAAGATGGTGGTCAACTCTTATGATAATTTAAACGTCAGAATCTACATACTCTAACATCTTGTCAGTATGAATGACCTCCCCCGCTTCCAGTTAGGTCTAGTGCCTCTACTGTGCACCACATCTAAAGCTCTTTCTCTACCTACTCGAAAGCATTGTTATAGCAGTTTTCCCCTCTTGCTCCCCTGTTTTATCACCTCTGCTTTCAATCTTTTCTCAAGATAATTAACACACAGTAATGGTATTCTTTCTTTCTCTTAACTTTATTTCAGTCTTCATTTACTTTTCAACAAAATTCTTTGACACAATTATTTATCATTCACAATTTCTCTTAGAATTTTTTTTTTAATAAAGAGATAGGGACAGTGAGAGAGACAGAGAAAGAGGGCAACAACTTTTTTGAGTTTTTCAGATGGCCTTAGTTGCTCCAACACTCAGTTGTGTACGTGGTGCTGGGGTTTGAGCCCTGGGCCAGGCAAGCGCCGAAACCACTGAGCCACCACTCCAGCCCCTCTCTTAGAAATTTTTAAATAAATATACTACACTCAGGATTTCTCTCCACTACTGTACTAAATTTGCTCTTCTCAACAATGTGAAAACCTTGCTCATTGGTGAGTGTAGTGTTCATTTCTCACTCTTTACTTGATTTGAAAATAGCTATATTTATGATTTATCATTATTTATTCCCAGAAATTCTTTATTTGATTTCTAGTAACTTATTATTTACTGGTTTTATTTTATCTCTCAAGCTGCTTCCAGTTTCTTTTCTGATTCTTTTTTCTCCTCAACCAGAACTACATAGTTTATGGCGTGCAGTACAAGGTAAAACTTTGAGGTTCCTAGTTCAAATATTGAGAATTACAGGGCAAAACATGACCTCGACCTTAAAACAACATGGGATCCTTCCAAGTATGAGGTCCAGTGAGAAGACACCAACATTAATCCAGCATGTCAGCTTTTCCCCAACTCTGAAGGTCAAGGTACCCTAAGACCCTAAGGGAAAACTCTTGAAATTTTTTTTCTTTATTTATGTTTACTCGCTAGGTGATCTCATCTAATCTCTTGGGTTTAATCCCAGAGATTAAACTGATTAATACTGATCATTTCACAATTTATATCTTCATACTCAAAGATATAAACTGAATATATGCTTGTATGTATAACAGGAATTTCAAACTCAACATGCCCTAAATTAAGCTCTTTAAGTTGCTGAGGCTGGCTTTGAACTTGAGGTCCTTCTGCCTCAGCCTTCTAAACCACTGGGATTACAGGTGTGTACCACCATGCCCAGCTCATGCTTTTATGTTTTAAATTTTTCTTTATTCCCATACACCTCATCCTATATAATATACTGTTGATTTTGCTTAGCTATCCAGAATACTATTAATTTCTTAAATTAAAATATGAGCTTGATAAATGTAGGTCGTGCCATAGTACTGAACCTAGAACATGCCAAACACATATCAAATATTCAATAAATATTTGATAAAGTAACAAATGAATAAATGTGCTCAGGCTTATTTCTTTCTTTCTAATCATTGACTGTATCCATTTATTATTGTACTCATGAAACTTCTGGTCTAGCACAGTGTAGTCTAACAGCAAATGTGTGTGCTTGCATCTATGCATGCTTACTATAGTAGTATATCTACATTTAACTGGTAATGGCATGATAAATGGATTGAACCATATGGTGATCTTAATGTGTAATCAGTGGGATTGATGTGACCAGACCAAACATTTTGCAATTGATATCTGATTATGTCTGCCACAGAAATGGTGAATGAAGTCAATTGTGGGTTTAATCAAATTAACAAACAATGGAAAGTTCATAGTAACAGAAAGTAGGCACAGATGGCAGGCATTGGTTTTTATTTAATTATAATATATTACTTCTTATGCATGGTAAACAATACAGTGAAAAAGTTCAATGCTTCTCTCCTTTCTATATATATTCACTGCTCTTACCACATAACCATGGCCCATTCCTATTAGCACATAGCTTCAAATATGCCATAGCTTTTCTAAAAGACTATATCACCTCTTAAGCAATATAGTAGAATGTCAATGCCTTCGATTTTTACCTTAAGAAAACATAAAGCCATACACTCCATTTCAGTTATGTCTGTGGAACACCAAGTTAGAGGAAGAAAACAGTCTTTAAACACAGCAGATACTTTATATAAAAGCTGACTGCATTTTAATTTTGATTTCTTACAAAGGAAATAACTCATAACTGTGCATTATTTTTGTATGGGACCTAAAATGTGTATTCTAAACATGTCCATTCTTGAATGAGTGGACTCCATGTTGACTGGCATTCAGAGAGACCTGATAAATGATGTTGAATAAATCCATAACACATGATTAAAAAAAAATCTTGCTAAATAAACCCGAATTCTCAATCAGCTCGTTAGTTATTCAGTGTCTACATCATACTAGAGCTCATATGTCATGTCACAGGAGTGCAGCATTTCAAGAAAGATATTTCCTTAGTGATATTTTTATTTACAGATCAAAACAGAGGAGTTGTTTAGGGAAAACGTTCCTTTTTATTATAGAAGTAGAAACTTTTGTAATTATTTTCCATGTTTTTCCCTGTAAGGTTGACTTAAAAATGTAAATTTACATTTAAAGCATATTGGTACTTTTTATGAACACAATTTAATCCTATTAGTTAGAGTCTTCAAGAGACCTCAGTGGTGTTAAAATAAAAGCTACTGTGAGATCTTTCTGGTATTGCTATTTTTCTTTCAGTGGACAAAAGAAGAACATTACTCCCTTGTCACTATAATTTGACTGAACAGGTTTGCAATTGAGACAGAGTGGGAAAAGTAGACCATTGACAAATTCAACCTTAGGGTTCATTTCATATCAGTGGCACTAGAAGGTTCATCTGCTGATAAAAATTCCTTATCGATGGCAGAGCCATATTTAGGGGTGGGAGGTCAGAAGAAGCAAAAGAAGAAGAATATACATGTTCTTTTCTCATGAAAATAATTTCTTATGTGTTACTAAAGAGGCTTAGGCATATTTACATGTAGAACCAAATACTTATGTATATCTCACATATTCCTGTATCATACAGTGAATTCTCACAAGTATTAATAACAATATCACATTTAAATGTCAACTTTAACCGAGTAACTCAAATCATGTTACAGAACATGTTTCTTTAAATAAATATCTTCATTCTAGAAGTGAGGAACTACTTATCCAAGGGCAATTTCATAGGTCAAGAAACAGAGCCCAAACTAGATCTTATCCATTAGAACAGATCAACACCCTCTCTTGAAGTTGGCATATTACACTGAAGGTAACATCATATGAGTATCTAATAAAGACTTTAAGCTATTACAGTAGAGTGGCTTCAGACAAAATTCGAATTGATTGAAACTTTCTTCTGAAACTTGAATCAAAGCAAACCCCATCTTTTTTTTTCTGTACCTCTTCTCTTATAGTGAAGGATCCAAAGATAGCACACAAATGGATGTTTCTCTGATACCTGTGGCTTATCAGTAAGAATAGAAGTAATGGAAATCTCATGAGAAAGCCTGCTCTTAAAAGATTTCCAATCCAATTTTTGAGCTCGAAACACTTGAATTAGTTTCAGATTAACATCCAAGTCTTTCAAAGTACATCTCCCAGGATTCAGTTTTCAAGGCAACTTGGGATACTGGAATTTAGGTTCAGTTTTTCTGGGATGAGTAGGGAAATGGGCAAATGTTCAGACTATCTTCTTTTATTCATACCTCTATTCCTATCTTTATATCTCTTTTCTACATGAAATTTATTTTCCTATTGAAGTTTTCATTAATTTTCAGAATATAATTACTCATATTCATACATGCATACACAAACAACTGTGCATGCGTAATGTAGCACTTATTAATGTTCTGGTAAAGCAAGGCTAACTCAGTAGTTCATCTTATCTCCCTTTTTATGAAATGTTCCATGACCAAAGCCTTAAGAGATTTAGAATTTAAAGATATAGAATTTCAGTGTCCTTCCAATGTTATTTCAGTGAAGGAAATTATTCCACCGTGCCCATAAGACAATGTAACCACCATTCCTTTGCCTGTCTCAGCCTCATTGCTGCTATGGTTGGGATGCCAAAGTGGTTCACAAATTTATTCTTCAAACTATAGGTCAGCTGTATTTGCTGCATAACATTTATAAAACAGGAAAGTGATAAGATATTACAGAGATGCATCCAGCCCAGGCTTCCCTGGAGAATTTGAAGCAAAGAGATCAAGAAAAACAATGTATGAATCAGAGTGGAAATCTTCTGTGAATATATGACAGATGTGGCCAAATATACTAGATATTTATTACTTAGGGAAAAAGAATCTGGTCTTTTCTAAGAGACTACAAAAGCATTCTATCAAGGAGAATTCCATCCCAATCTACTTTCAGCAACCTACTCATCTATGTCCTCTTCCAGACCTTCCTTTTGAGGATGGCTCCCCTGCTGAGAGGTCTGATGTCTGCAGGTCAGCACTACCTTGAGGTTTCACACTAGAGCCTTGGGTGCTTCATCAAATTCTAAAACAGAAAGTATTTCATGTTCACTGTACAAACTGAGACAAATGTTAATATGATTCCATGTACACGTTTATTTTAATGGAACTAATGTTTAATCTATTTCAATTAAAATCAACCACATATCATTTGCCTGTGGATGGCTCATGTTTTGAAGCTGAAGGCCATTACGTGGGGAGGTGGAGTTGAAAGTATGGGTTTTGTGCAATGCTCAGTCAAGCGTAGTGTAAACTGACGCAGGTCATTGCTAGGTAATTCCAAATGTTTCTTCTCTGGATAAGACTACAAATGTCAATATTAAATGAAACAAAGGGAAACAGTGCAAACAAACATTTCTGTAGCTTATTCCTTTCTTCCTGATGGACTTTTATATTACATGTTTCCAAAAGCCAATACAGGCTCCAAGTTTCCTTATAACATGATTCTCGATACAAAAATGGTCATTTTTTTTCCCAAGAAAAATCTCTGAGTTGATTCAGTTGAGGAGTGTCATATAATTGCCTTTATTCAAAACAATTGATTGAGTTGGTGCTTCTAAATGAAAAAGTGTCTGGGGCTTGCTTACTACAATGAAATGTTAGGTTCTCAAACTTCAAGCTCTGTTAGGGTAAAGCATTTCTATTTCTACCTACTTACTCATAAGAAATAAACAAAGATAAACTCTTTTAAGTACTTTATGTTGAAATTCTCATATCTGTATAGTTGAATACTCATTCTCAAGTCAACTGAACCAAAAAAGGAGTATCCCAGTACTTCGTTTTTAACCTCTCCAAAAGATTTTGATTGATTAACACCTAATCAGGAAAATTATAATTTTGTGTCAAGGACATTCCATGAAGAACAAACCCCTGATGTAAACTACTGTCCAATACAGAGGAAATGCCCATTAGGCATTGTATTAAAGTTTGGATTAGGAATGTTCCCCAAAGATTTAATTTTCAATGCAGCAGTGATAAGAGGTGAGGTTTAGGGAAAATAAATGGATCATAAGGTCTCTGACATTGTCAGTGAATTGATCCATTGGTAGCCAAATGGACTACTGGGAGATTGTGGAAACTGTAGACAGGTGGGGCATGGTTGTAAGCCACTGAAGGTGTACCCTTGGAACTAAATCTTATTTCAGGATATTAATCTATTTATATCTATCTATCTATCTATCTATCTATCATCTATCTATCTATCTGCCTATCTATAGCTTTCCCTCTCTCTTATCACTGGCTACCATGATCCAAGCAGGTTTCTTCTATCATACTTTCCATCATGATATTCTGCCTTACCTCAGGCCCAAAGCTAAGGAACCAGATAACTATGGACCAAAATCTCTGAAACCATTTGCCAAAATACATCTTTTATCCTCTCAGTTGTTATTCTCAGGTATTTGTCACAGAAATGGAAGCTGACTAATACATTTTCTATATTCATACCACTATAGTTCCTTTGAAGAACAACCAACATCCTTGTCTAACCACAACACTAAGTAAAAATTATTAAGAAGAGTCTGCTTCATCCTTCCCTTGTAGCTCCCTTGTTTTCTAAAAGTTTTGCTGGTTTAGCTTTTTATCGTTGTGTTTGTCTTCCTTAAACCAAGTTTATCAGTCTCCTACAATTGTCTCATTATTTGCAAAGTATTCCTACTTTGAGTCCTGTAAAAGGTTGAATGGTGGCTCTCCTAGAAGACATGCCCATTTCTTAACCACCAAAACCTGCAAATGTCACCTATTGGGGAAAAAATATGGGGTCTTTATAAATGCAAAAGTTGAAAAGTTCAAGATGAGATCACCCTGGATGATTTGGGCTAGCCCAGAGTCTAATGACAAGTTCTTTCACAAGAGACAAAGGAGGAGAAGATAGCCACGGAGGAGAAGGTCATGCTAAGATTAAGACAGAGATTCAGGTGGTATAGAAACAAACCAAGGAATGCCTGGACCCACCAGAAGATAAAAGTAGGTGAGAGAGGAGCCTCCCCAAATCCTTTGGAGGGAATGTGCCACTGCATATCCTTGCTTTTAGACTTTTGTCCTCCAGAACTGTGAATAAATGAGTTTCTGTGGTTTTAAACCACTATATTTGTCATAACTTCTTAGGGCAGATTTAGTGAGGTAGGTTAGAAGAAATAGGTAGAAAAGAGAGATTAAAAAAGGACAAGAATTTTAATTAAGAAGTTCTGCATACTGAGAAATCAGTAAACCTCCCTGTGCACTGTTAATTAACTCCCCATAATTAGCTTAAGGCAGAGAGAGGTACAACAGCATGAGAAGGCTATATTTCAGGGGACTTTCCAGGGCTCTCTAATGATCAGATAATGAAGAACACATCACCCTGAGGATCCTGAGAATGACCAGACCACTACAAACCATCTTGAGATTACTGGACTGATGATATCATTCTTATATACCTTCCCATACCCACCCTTATCAAGTCTCCTTTAAGAGGAGAGCCAGGAAGCCCCAAAGTGTATCTCTTACTTGCTAGATGGCCCACATTCTCCCTTGAATGCATGTCACTTGTTTTACCTACAAAGGCATTCCCCTTATTTTCCCTTGAATATATATCTACCTTCCTAAATTAACATTTTTCTGTGCCTCTGACACATGCCGAAATTCTTTTCTGTCACACAACCTAAGGACCTGCCTAATCCTGATTCGTTTCCCCTTCTCTTAGGGAACTTTTCAGAAGCTTCTTAGAAGAAACCTTTCCTTTGATATTAGGAAACAAAAGAAGCATATCACTTTTCCTTCTTCCTCTGTCTTGCAAACATGCCACAGATAACACACACACCCCCACACTCCCCCCACACACATCAACACATACACATACACACATGCACAAATCTGCCTCTCCCTATTTCTCCCCTCTCTTCTCCTCAGA
This sequence comes from Aplodontia rufa, assembly GCA_004027875.1. NCBI lineage: Eukaryota > Metazoa > Chordata > Mammalia > Rodentia > Aplodontiidae > Aplodontia > Aplodontia rufa. The sequence continues at coordinate 38,579 of PVKS010014034.1, read as the reverse complement.
TAATTACATGTCATGAGAAAACTTGAATAATAATCTGAATAGTACTATTCATAATGCATTTCTAGAGAGAAAAGAGAAGCAATAACTAGATTTGAATTCTTGTAAAAGAGAGACTGGGTATTCCCATCTTGGGATCCGTTGCATCTAGCATAAATAAAGATATGAGGTTATTGTTTAATAAATGTTTCTAAATGATAAATTCTAAAGTTAGATAAAATTAAATTTCAATGCTATAAACCACTAAAGTCTCTGGAAATTTTTCAAACCGAAATGCATCTAGATTTGCCAAAATGCTTTCATCTCTTTCCTCAATGTTTTCAAATTTTTCCCTTGTATCCTTATTACTGGTGAACCAGATGCTTATATAACAACAATAATAAAAATGAAAGAAAGAAATAATTTAAAAATAACAATAATTCTGGGTAATGACATAAGATCATATATAATCATGTCTGAGTCTAATCATATCAAATCATAGCTAATATCTCTGTTAAAGTTTAAGAAGAATGTAACTTTGGAGTTTCACTTAAGAACCTAAGTACCAGTTAATAAAATATTTGCATTAAGCATTAAGTTTTTCTTCCAAGAAATGTTTTGCAAAATAATTCCTGGAACTCAGTTCATTTGTGAGTATGAGGATATATTCTATTCTTGGTAATCCCAACCCTGTTTGCATATTTGTGTAGAACAGAGCATGCCACCCCACAATATTCCTCTTTGCCATAAGGATTGTAGAGCTGAAGATAATAAGAAGAAGCAGATTCAAAAACACTCTCTGCCTACCGTATAATTTCCTAAAGGTAGGAATTAGATTAAGAAAAACAAAGGTGTATCCTCCCTAACCCTTACTCCAGGGAGAACAAATGTCAACCATTGAAAGACATTTTGACCATTATAAGCTGGAGATGTTGCCAGAGGAATCTACACTAACAAGCTTTACTAACTAGCTTTTATCTACAAATTATTTGACTTCCCACAAATTGCTGCTATTGGAGATTTAAAGTCTTTATCTTGTCACTTTTGCAAAAACATACTGTGGGTTGTTGAAGATAACCTGGAATTCAGAGTCACTCTTTGAGAAATAATCTTTCTAATATTGATGCGGGCTTCTTGAGATGAGGCCGGATTCTCTGCTACTGCTGGCAAATGGAGTCTGGACCTACTATACAGATTCCAGCAGCCAAAATAGCCCGCTTCAAGTTTTTGCAGCTATTCCGGCTTAAAACTGGAAATTGGGCTGGCTGCATATTTCTGCAGTCAAAATAGTGTTAGCAGCTCCCCAGCTAAGAGCTGGATTTTTCTTTCCACTACTGTTGAGTGGCGTGTTGCAGCTCTTGATGTGGAAATTCACCCTGGGAATTCTGCACCAATCTTCTGGATTCTTGTCTTGCAAATTTGAAGAATAATATCCACTGACAATCATAGAAGGAGGAGTAAAAAGGAGTAGGATTTATTTAAAGGAGAGCAAAGACTCCACAAGGAAGTGGGATACCTGGAAGCAGGACACCATCTGATGGAGGTTAGGCCAGGGTTATATTGGTTTGGGTATAAGCTTTAGTTAAGATTCATGTAAAGCAGGCATTGAGAAAAGAACCACCACAATTGGTTGAAATCTATGTAAAACAGGCATTGAAACTGGTCTTCAACATTATTGGCATAAAATCTATGCAAAACAAGTAGTAATTCTTTCCAAGTTCCCATCTGTGTCCACCCCCACTTCTTAGTTTTCCTGCCTCTGGGACAAAGGGGTTGCTCCCACAGGTCATTTGCATATGAAGTCCCTGAGCATACCCATTAAGTCTCTCTACTGGCCAGCTTCTAAGTGTGGTTGAATGAGGCCTGTGGTCTTGACTACCCAGCCATTTTACTATCTCTCCTAAACTGTCTCAATATCGTCCATCTAAAAGTGAAATATACATGTTAATGAAATTTCTGTTTGTTAAGGAAAAGTATTTCTCCCTGCACTGGATCCATAGATCTATTTTAATTTCCAAGTAATAATGATGGCTGGACCTTGTAGCAATAAACGAGAATCTTCTAATAATAGCATCAATGCCAATGGCTACTTGAGCACCATCTATCTTCCCTTCTTATTTGTGATTTTACATGGAAAAAGCTTAATCCCTGTCTTGTTTCTAATCCAAGAAACCAGTAATTGTTTTCCTTTGTGAAAATTGTCAGTACAGATTCCCTGATTTTTTTTTCCTCCAGCTTTTGGTTTGTAATTTTTCTCATTGTCTTTCATAACTCTTTTGTTTTCTGTTGAAAATCAACTAGTACTTAACTTCTTGTTAGTCCCCTTAACTTTCTTGGCTTTTCATCGTTATTGCTATTTAGATTACCTTCCTTCTCTAGCTTTTGTTCCTTTACTTATTTTGTTTTCCAGACCACAGTATTCTCTTTAAAGCCTCCCACTGTTTAACTTCCTCTTCTTGTTGTTTCCTTGGCTCAAATTCTGCTTTACTAGAATTCACTGATAGAGCTTCCTGCTGCTCAGATACTTTTAGTTTTAACATCTACAGAAGAGTTTCCTTTCTTGCATTTCTAGCAAAGTTTCTTAGAGTTCTCCTACCTGTGGTTCTGGGTGCTCTGCATACTCAGTAAACTTTCAGGCATTAAAAACCCACTTATTAGCAATTTCTAGATAAAAGGTGAGCCTGGGATTTTAGGAAAACCTGGTTGATAGTAATTTCCCAGTTTACACGCTATGAACTAATCTACCTTGATTTTGCTTATCTAGAGAACGAATGATAATATCTATTACAGAGGTATAGATTGAGGATACATTTTTAAAAATGAGTATGAAAAATAGTCAGGGAAAAGAACCAGGATATTCAATATCTTAATATCCAGGATCAAAGAGAATTTAGAGAATGATTTAGATGAAGAATACATGTAGATATTTGCTGGGTTTTATTGAGATAATTCTCAGGTATCCATGTACTCTTTTTTTCCTTTTATCTTTTCTTTCTTTTTATCTTTTCTTTCTTTCTTATCTTTTCTTTTTTTACTTTTGTTTTTCTTAATGTCTTTCTGTGGCTGGTATACTGCGGATTGCCACAGATATGTGCTTAGCACTTGGCCATTCTTCTGCTTGTTATCCATTTGTTTAGAACACTTACTGGTTTTGATGTGCTCTGTGCTTGAAATGCTATGGTAGACAGCATTGACAAAACACTACCAATAAAAGCAAAACAAGCGTTGTGGATTTAGCTCAGTGGCAGAGCACTTGCCTAGCATGCACAAGGCCCCGAGTTCGGTCCTCAGCCCCCCCCCCAAAAAAAAAGATATTATTATTTTTCTCATCTAGCTAAGAATCTTTTAAGGTTGCACCACTAGCAAAATAATGCAGTTTTCATGTGTGGTCAGTGTTACAAATGAAGTGGACATAGTGCTATAAAGACTGCACTAGCGAGAGCTTGCATACCCAAGTAGGTCAGACAGGATTCTATTGAGATGATCTATTGATCTGAGAAGTCAGAGGAGTGTTGTTATATGAAGTAAGTCTCTGCCATGCGCTACAACTACATTAGGGCTGCACGTGATGGTACGTATCTGTTCCTTGTGGCTTGGGCGGGAGAAGCAGGAAGATTGTAGGTTCAAACCCAGCATCAGCTAATTAGCAAGGCTCTAAGCAACTTATTGAGACTCTATCTCAAATTTCAAAATAAAAGGGGCTGAGGATGTTACTCAATGGTTAAGTGTACTTGGTTGGATCCAAAAAAAAAAAAAAAGAAAAATTAACAGAACTATATTAATAATTCAAAAATACAAATTTGCTTGTAATATTATGCTAGTTAATTTTATATGTCAATTTAACAGGGGCATAGTTTCCAGATATTTAGTCAAATGTTATTCTGGATATTTCTGTGAGGGTGTTTTGGATGACAATAATATTTAAATTGATGGACTCTGGGAAAACCAGAGAGAACTCATAATGTGTGTTGGTTTCATCCACTTCATTAGTGCTTTCAATGGAACAAAAAGCCTGACTTCCATAGAGCAAGAAAAGATTCAACCAGTAACCTTTGGATTTTTGGTATAAAATCAGCTGTTCTTCATGGGGTACCCAAGACCACATGCAGTTTTTGGACTTCCCTAGCTTCAAAATTGCATGAGCCAATTCCTAAAAACAAGTATCTTATTTTCTATAAATAAAAAATATCTATATCATAGAATGGATAGATGATAGATAGATACAGTATTTGTTCAATTTTTCTGCAGAAACTAGACTAATATAATTTTGAAAATTTGTGGTGAATCAAGAAGGATGCTGGTTATTACAGTATTTCAGTGTGTGTTCTTATCAGCTTGGTTTATGTTAGCAGTGCTGAGTTGAGGGATGTGGATTGAAGATCTAATTAAAAAGTGAAACGCTCAGGACATGATTTATAAAGGATGTTATATGCACGACAGAGAATAAAGACTTCCAAATGTCTGATTTTTACATCTAGACACATGGTAGTATTGTTTTCCTAGTAAAAATGACAAGTTTTGAAACAGATTTGAATACTTTGGGTTTGAGGTTTTGAGGTGCATTTCATAAATGCACACATTTGCCACATCTAGTCATTGAATGTACTTAGAAAAAGATGAATGTTTAGACTAGACCCACGTTTGAGACTTGCCTTAACCGGTAGTTAAAGAAGTATGCATGGACAAAAACACATGATAACAGAAGGAGGAATCAAAGAGGAAGCCTTGAAAAATGGCAATTTATAATGACAGGAGATTAGAAAATTATTGAAAATAGGATAAATCTTAGGATTTCACAGTTGTAAATTTGGTACAGGATATACTTCTGATGTATTTGAATGTCTTGGAAAAGTGTCAATGGTACCAGAGTATTTTGATTCTTTATTCTTCAAGGAACAAGCTGGTTATTTATTTTCTTACTTTCTCATTGATCAGGAAATCGGGAAAGAGATCTTTATAAGTATAATAACTGTACCTGAATTTACACTCTTATTTCTCACTAAAAATCATTTTGAGTTGCACTTCCTGGGCATGAAAAAGATTAAAGAATTTTTCAAGTTTATAAAAAACATGCAATTGTTAATTTCACAGAAATTTTTGGAAGCTATTTCTTTGTTTTCTGCTAAGATATTCAGGTACAAAGTTGCAAAGTACTCACCATTCAATTGAAAACATTATAAAGTTTATATAATTTTCAAGATATGTAAGTTCTATGAACATGTAGGTATCTTGAATATTTTTAAGCCTGTTGACTTTAATAATATTGTATTTATTAGGATTTTAAGTTGATGCATAAGATTATTTGCACTTAGTTGGTATTTGATCTGCACACAGTAATGATTAACTTACTTTACTCATGAAGCCATTTAAAGAAAAATTTCCAGGTACACTGAGAAACTGGCATACAAATATAATTCATAAAATGTTCTGCCAACAATAAGCTTACAGTCTGGTGGATATATCATGATGTTTTTAATAAAATATGCTGTAATCTATGATGAAGATCATCTATTATCACAACAAAGGAGATAGATAATCCTCCCTAAAATAGTGTAGAATCAAGTGTCACTGATATTTTAAAGGATTAGAAAGTATTAATCAGGCCAAAAGGGAATGATAGAAAATGCACTCTGGGTGGAAGACACAGCATGTCCCAAATCACAAAGGCATGAAGCATTTTGAATTTAATCAATATTTTGCATACATAAAATGAAGCCAGAAAATTAAAAGATATATATGGAAAGTCTACACTATGGAGTGAAATATGTGGAATGCTAGGAATTTTTTTATTGTCCTAGTGACAATGGAGAGATACAGAAATGGTTTAAGTAGGAAAGTTACAATGGGTAGACTCTCTGAGTAGAAAATAATGTTTTTTGTGAAATTAATCTAAGCCAACACAACTTGGTAGCATGTGGCATACATATTACAATTCTTTTCACTTGGTTAGATTGGTATTATTGCTTTTAATTAATTATTGTTAAAGAAGCATGATATTATTTTACAGTCCTCCAAATATCCTGCTCTGTGGTTCACATGAATGGTTACGTGACTTTGGGAAAAAGATGTGAGAAGAAATAATATGTATTTCTAGATGCATGACATAAAATTTAAGAATCAACCTGTGACACTCCATATCTTACTTTTCTTTGCCACATCTAGCAAAGTTATAATAGGACACTGAAATGTTTGGACTTCTTGTTAGTACAACTCATCCAGGAAATCCTGACCAACAGAGGAAGTCATTGTGCTGATTCTTCTTCACGTTAGACTAGACATTTTTTAGTAATCCCCTTGCTTTGTCTAGTCAGCTATTAATTTAATCTAATTTATTTATGTACACACTTATTTGTGGTGTTGTGGATTAATCCCAAAACCTGTCAGACAAGTGCTCTACCACTGAGTCACATCCGCAGCCCGTCAATATGACTAATATAATGTTGTTTCTCACAAACACAATAAATGTTATAGAAAGCACTGATTAAATACAGAAGATATTTTAACTTCAGTTACACTGGCATTTATAATCTTAAGAAATATTTTTATGTTTTATATTTCTATAGAACATGTAAATACATAGAAAATGCTTATTTGTTTATAGTGAATTTTCTTTACCAATTTGTAGTAGTTATGTCCCATAAAGCCACCAAAAACACTGAATTCGTGCCTACTGAAAGATTGTTCTATGGGGAAATGTAGGAATAGGTGCCGGTAGCTACCAGCCACGACATTTCCTCAACTAAAACACCAGTTAAGTTGTATAGGTCATTTGCCAAGGTCCTCATGAAACAACCCGATCTCATCAGTGTTGAAAATCTACTCTTCCACATAACTCATTTCACCTATGACGCTTAACTATTTTCTAAGTTCCTTTACTGTCCTCTGAATTGCAAAGCCTGACGCACTTGTAAGTTTAGCATTTTCCATTTTATAACAACTTTGATATGTGTGATCCAGTCAGCAACTGCACAGGAAGTTTTCATACTTTCCTGATTCTGGATAACTTAACCAGAAATTTCTTTGGCTTTCAGTGTCAGAAAAAATATTGCCCACTTTTTTATTAATCAGTTGAATCCACAAATTTATTCATTTTTCCTTCTTTTCTATCTCTCTTTTTTAAAGAGAGAGGGACACTGAGAGAGAGAGGGAGAGAGAGAGATCAATATTATTTAATTTTTCATATGGCTTTCATTGCTCTGAGACTTCGTTGTATACGTGGTGCTGGGGTTTGAACTTGCGTCCTTGGACAGGCCGGGCAAGCACCACAACCTCTGAGCTGTTGCTCCAGCCCCTTTTCTATCTCTTAATCATGTGCTATAGAAGTTATTCAGCATTTTCCAGAGCATTCTCATCTACACATTGGTGAATTTTCCTTTTACTAGATGTCTTATATTGTTGATTCATTTATACTGAACTTATAACTGGTATAACTACAACTCTAGCCTAAATGAAGCTTATTTAAAAGCTTAAGACACATTGTAGCCTTTGGGGTTTGAAGATCACTGTGAAAAGCATTAAGGGAATTTTTTTTTTTTGTTAATTTTTTCTCATATACTAAGGTTCCATTTTAAATAACAAAAAAGGTAACTTTTTAAAAAAAATAGATTTAAAATGAGCACTTACTTACTGTGTGAGATTGAAACATGAATACAGACACCTTGTTTAACCTCAGCTGGGAATACACCTATCAAAGGATTTAGACTGCTTGGAAATTCTACAAGTATCTGTAAATGACCCAATAGCACCAAAATATTGATTTGGGGCTGCAGATAAATTAATAAGGACAAAGTCACAAATATAGATTACCTGGATTTGTGGGTTCAAATGTGCTTATTTTCTTTATTAAATAAAATAACTTGCATATTTTGGAAAAGACTAAACCAGAATAGTTCCATACTATAGAAACACTGTGAAAAACGGGTGCACAATCTAATAAAAATCCAGCCACCAGATTACAGAGCTCACATCTAATATTGGGGGAGAAAATCATGATACTAGATTAGGTTTCTTCAGTTAGGTTACTAATTATTAGTTTCCAAGTAATTTGAAATAACTATATAAATTTTTGTTGTTTAGAAAATGTTTTGACTTTAACTTACTTTTAAAGAATAAGCAATAATGGAAACTCCCATTAAATATAGAGAAAATATCCAATTTGCTAACAAAGATTCACTGATATTTGAGATATGCACAGAAACAATTTTATAACAGGTACATTACATGTGTGATAAAGTGAGCTTGTGGTCATGCATCTGAGTCTGGCTGAGAGATGTAGAAATCTTTCCAAAGAAATTTCTTTTAAAATGCTGTTGACAAAATAAGATTGCGGGAAATTATTTCTGGTCCATATGAAAGAGTATAAAAGTAAAGCTAATGTTTGGGACTTCATGGAAGTAAGCAAAATACATTGAATTAAGAAGGTGTTTACCTACTTGTCAATCACAGGCATAAAATAATGGACAATAAAATTGTGGCTCCATGCTGTGTAAGTGTTCATGTCAAATATCAAATTTCCTGAGAAACTGGGAAGAACTAAGGGCCAATCAATCTGAAAAAAAGGAGCACAGTTGCTTTCATTCTTTCTTTGATAAATAAATGTAACTTACTTTAATAGACTCTGACCCCTAACTTATATCACTCTTCAGATGAGTGATTAATTTTGCTTTCCCAAATACACAAAGATGAATGTCAGTGGAGTTAAGCTTTCCACACAATTATATGAAACACTTATATCATTAGAGTGACATTGATTATGAAATGATGGACTTTCTCCACTTCCTACGTGTAGCAAAACTGAACCTACATTTTCCATGATAAACTCTTAAGCATGAGGACTTTTGACAGCTCTGGAGGGAAAGAAAAAAGCATTTTTATTCTCAATAGAAAGAACAACCACAGGTATTGATGCAGTTATAGCTTGAAAGCATATTCTTAAGCACTGAAAATGACTCAGTGGGGAAATGGTGTGGGTTTAAGTTTTGATAATGTCACAGCAAAGAACAGAACAAGAAACTTAAATTATATGCACTTCAGTAAAGTAACACTGTACATTTGCTTTGCAGCTCTTGACAGGCAGAGCCATATATGACCCTCAGTTGACATGCACAGCTCCTGCAACATTGGCTAGATTACAGTTTACCTGTTTTAAACTGTGCTTCTGGCCACGGTTAGTAACATTCGAGAGCCATTTAAGAGGCTATATGACACAAAGATAAGACAACTTTCTCTCTTTAAGTCATTTTTCAAGAAATTATCACACTTTTATTTTCCTTACTCAGAATTCTTTTTCTGTAAGCTCTATGTTTGGCTCTTTGCTCTGTATGATTTTCATCCCATACTTGTCAAAACCAAAGATTCACAAAACAGTGAAACAACAACAAAAAGTAACAAGTGCCTTCCTTCAAAGTTTTTACATCTGGCAGAAAGAAAGTTGTGAAGCTGCATTTTATCTCAGAGGCTTTGAAAAGGATACTTGTTTCTTTCACATTAAATTTGGTAAATACACACCACTAGTACATTGGCCACAATTGGCTATTTATATGAAAGTATTTGTGAATTATTATTTGATTCAAACCTGTTAGTCTCAGAAAGTTGAGCATCTGAAGATATAACAACTTGAGAGCGTGGTCTCCAAATTTGTCCTTCCCATCTTTGTTCTGAGAGTCCTGTAACTACCAGAAGAAGAAATATTGTGCTTTGAGACTGTATCAACAGCCACAAAGTCTCCCACAAATGGCCTAAAAGAGGATAGGGAAGGGTCCACATTCTCCTTGCCTCATCTGGAGTCACCAATAAGAACACAGGGAAATGAGTTTATCTTGCTCTAGGTCAAGATGAAGCATAGGATTTAGGAAATCTCCAGCTACACACAGATGGCAGAAAACCATATTCCTTGAGAAAGGGCAACTGGTTTGCTGCTTATAAGTCATGGATAACTACCCTTGTTCTACTAGGTAACTTAAAAGTAGCCTGCATCAATCTCAGTTACAGTAGTTGGAAAATTGCTTTGATTTATCCTGAAGAAATCAGGCAACACCAGGCCTCTCCCATTTCTCAACAAAAGGGTCACTCTCTGCCATTTGTTGTCAACTGAGAAGAAATAATGGAAATTTCTTTGCTTTTCTACCAAAACTTAAGTGCTACTTTATAGATCCATGAGGAGGAGGATGAAACACATAAAAAAGAAAATAAAAATAAACTAATATAGCACTCTAAATGACAGGTAAAATCGTGTTAATTTGTAATAGTTGGTAGTAAAAGAAATAAAATTAATGAAAAATCAATAATAGAAAGAAACTGAAATTGCTGCCATACATGAACAAGCAAGTAGAGTAGAGGATAAATTCTGGAATACATATAATATATAATATTTAAACATAGCAATCAGTAGAAGAGCTGGATGTTAAAAGTATTTGTACCAGGATCAGATATATTCATTCTGAGGATAAAGCAGAAAACAAAATTTCAAATCATAGAGATTAATAAAAATAAATGAAGTTCCTGAGGAAAAACAAAGACGATAAGAAAGACATCTAGAAATGTAAAATGTCAAAACAATGAAGGGGACAGAAAGAGAAAAAAGATGGAAAACTAAGAGTTGCACAATAAAATAAATATTACTTGGATTTGATTCCATGTATGAACAAGATTCATAAGCATCAAGGCAGGATAAGTAAAAATTTCTAAAATCCACATTAAAAAGAGAAAACAGCCAGGTTGAAGACAAGGGGAAAGGAGATATATGCAATAGTAGAATCAGATCAGCACTCAATTTTGTCTAAAATAATAGAAAACCATGAAATAAAACTCAAGACTACTACAACAAAAATGCTGTAATTTCATGATTTTATATCTTGTCATATAACAAACTAACAAAATTTAAAATTTTTCATGTAATTGCTCAGTACAAGGTTAATATGAAATGCTAGTAGGCTTTTCTATAATAATTATAACTAGGTAAAATGTAGAATAACAAATTTGCTATTATGATGAAACCATTATATAATGGAAGAGCAAGCTAGGCAAGAAAGTGAGAGAGCCCATTTGAAGAAAAGGCTTTGTACAAGAAAGCTGATTAGAAGTGCCCTATAGAAGATTCTGCCATGGAGAAGAATCAGGGCAAAAAAAGATAAAATGTATTTCAAGGAGAATGTTTGGGGAAGAACTCTGGAATGCAGTAAGGAAGTAATAGGAGCTTTAAGCATCATGGATGATCTAAAAGGAAACATAGAGAACAGAACAAGGGAAATTTCAAAATAAACCCTGGTTCCTCGGTAGGACTAGAATGGGCAAATGGGAGACCTCCTCACTGACCTGAAAAGGTAAGCTAGAAAGGGCCAACAACCTCAATCACAGCAGCACACCAGCAATACTAATGCCAGAATTCCACAATCCTCACGGGCTTTAAATCCAGTTTGAGGAGCTATCTGGTAGAAGAGCAATCGCTCTGTTCTGAAGAAGGAACACACACTGCACCTCTTTCAATCCAGAGAACCCACGCTATTTCAACAGCCTCTGCTAGACACCATTCTGCCTCTGGGGAGAATCTAGATAATTGAGGCACTCATAAATATTGCTGGCATGAAACAAAGATGAAGAAATCACACAGAGCTTGCATTTTTGAGCTTGCCCAGAATGAAAGAAAAGAACCTACCAAACTGGAACCTTGTGATCTGAATGAAAAAAAAATTCTCATAAAAAATAATAATGGAGGGAAAAAGCTATGCACAAAAAGGGTGTAGCCCATTTGAAGAATAAAAGACATTTTGTGGAATTAGAAAAGATGACTGTTATGCAAGAAATATGAGCGGGAACAAGACGCCTCCAAAGGAAATTCTCCAAATAATTATCCAAAAATAGATCCCAAGTTGAAGGAATGTAAAAATACTTGAAAAAGAATTCAAAATAATGACGCTAGGTTACCTCACTGAGATGCAATAACACATAGATATGCAATAGAAGGAAAGGAGAAAAACTACTTGAGATATGAATGATAAATTTGCCAAAGGATAAGAAAAAAAGGAGCAAATCAGAAATCTTGGAGTTAAAAACTCAATCAATTAAATGAAAAGTGTAGTGGAGACCTTCAACAACAGATGGTAAGGACAAGCAGAAGGAGGAATTTATGAACTTGAGGACAAATCTTCTCAAGCAACTCAATCAAACAAAATAATGAAGAAGAAAAGAAAAGAAAAAGAGCTCAGCAGAAAGTCTACATTACTATGTGACAGTCTTCAGTGAAAAAATATTCACATGTGTGAATTTCAGAAAGGGTAAAGCAGAGAAAACCTTTTGCAAAAAACAATAGCCATAATCTATCCAAATCTTCTCTTAGGTGTGGATATCCACACAAGCTTAAAGGACTCTCAACTAGATTCAAATAATAGTCGAAATACAAAATGTACAAGACAAAGAGAATATCCCAAAAAGTATGAGAAAAGCATCTGTTACATATAAAGAAATGCCTTTTAATGGTACAGCAGTTTTATTAGCAGAAATCTTACAGGTCATAAGAAAATGGGATGTTACATAGTGAAACTGTTAGAAGTAGGGGGAAAACACTGTCAAACAAGAATACTAAACCTGGGAACATGATCTTTCAGAAATTGAAAAGAAAAAAATTTTCCCCAGATAAGCAGAAATAGAAAATTCATTACCACCAAGTCTGCCATACATGAAAAGCTTATGGACGTTTACACTAGAAACAGACAGGTGATAACCATCACTGTGAAAAAAAAAATGAATGTACAAAACTCACAAGAAGAAAAGACACACAAGGAGGAGGAGCAGAAAATCAAACTTTAACATGTCAGAAAACCACCAAATCACAAAATTAAAATAATGAGAGGCAAAAAGGAACAACAACAAAAAAAAATATACAAAACATGCAGAAAACAATCTAAATAAGGTCAGAAGGAAGTTCATATCTACCAAAATAACCTTGAAGATGAATGCTTTAAACTCACCATAGAAATAAATCAACTAACTACCTGAATGGATAAAATATCAAGACTCTAAGGTGTGCTTCCTGCTAGAAACTTACCTCACTGTGAAAAAAACACATGGACTCAGTGAATGGTTGGAAAAAGATATACTACACAAATGGAAACCAAAAGTAAGCAAGGGCAACTATACTCAGATAAAGCAGATTTTAAATTGAAAACTATAAAAAGAGATGAGACTACATATGTATGAAATTATAAACTGAGCAACAAGATAAAACAAGTGCAAATATTTATGCACCAAAAGGGGACGACCCAAATATATAAAGAAATGTTATTACATCTAAAGAAAGACATAGACTGCAATGCAATAGTTGTTGGGGTTTTCAACACACACTTTCCTCAATGGACAGATAATCCAGAAAGTAAATAAGCAGAAAAACATGTGAATTGAACCATGTTATAGAGAAAATTAACCTAATGGATATTTATAGAGCATTTCAATCAGAATGCACATTCTTCTCATCAGCACATGGGACATTCTCGAGAATAGATCATACGTTAAACCACAAATAAAGTGTTAATATTTTTTTAAAAAGTTGAAATCATATTATAGACCTTTTCAGACCATAACAGATTAAAAACAAGAAAAACAAATATGAGAAAATTTAATAATACACTCCTAAATGACCAATGGATATTTGAAGTAATAACAAATTCTAGAAACTATTGAAAATGACAGCACATCAATCTAAGGGATATTGCTAGTACATAAGATTTAGCAACGTGTCAGACACACTAGACAGCGTGATCAAGTGAGATTGATCCAAAGGACACAAGAATGGTTCAATATGTGCAAATCAGTAAGCATAATATAACACATCAAGAGAATGAAGTACAAAATACATGCAATCATCTAAATAAATACAGAAAAATCATTCAATAAGACTCAGCATTGCTTCATGACCAAAACTCTCAATAAATTAGGCATAGAAGGAATATATCTCATAATATGAAAGACTACACATGAAAATTCAACAGCCAATATCATACTGGATGAGCAGAAACTGAAAGTGTTTCCTCTGAGATCAGGAACCAGTCAAAGGTGTCACTTCAACTACTCTTATTTATAGTATTTGAATTCTTAGCAAAAGAAGTTAGTCAAGACAAAGAAATAAAGGGCATCTGAATTTGAAAGTTAAATTATCCATGTTTACAAATAACATGATTCTATACCTAGAAAAACCCAAACAATCAAAAACTGTACTGAGAAACAAATTCAATAAAATAGTAACATGAAATAAATAGTAGCAATTATATACCAGTGTATGAACTTTCTGAAAAAGAAATTAAGAAAAATTTCTCATCCACAATAACTGCAAAAAATATTTAGCAACAAAGTCAAGGAAATGAAAGACTTCAAATATAAAAATAATGAAAGAAATTATAGAAGCCCCAAAAGAAGAAAGATATGCTGTGTTCATGGAACAGGCAGAATTAACATTGTTAATGTGATCAAACCACTCAAAGCAATCTGTGAATTCAGTGTAATTCCCATAAGACATTAATGAATTTCTAAACAAAACTAGAAAAAGAAATTCTAAAACTCACATGGAACCACAGTAGACCCAGAATAGCCAAAGTGACACTGAAAAAAAAATGCAGCATCATCTCAATATCTGACTTCCAAACATACTACAAAACTATAGTAATCAAAACAATGTGGTACTGGCATCAAAACAAACACAAAAACCAGTGTAATGAAATAGAGAGCCCAGAAATTTAGCCATGTTCATGCAGCAAATTGCTTTTTAACAAAAACATCAACAACATAGAGTAGAGAACATATAATCTGAGAGGGAAATTATATGTTAGTAGAGTCATTATGAAAAACAATGGAAATTATCATAAAAAGCTAAAAATAGAATATATATTTTGGCAACAGCACTGCTAGGTATATATCCAATGATGAAAATCATCATTTCATCATTTCAAAAAATATATTTCTTATTTGTTGCAGTATTATCATAATATCTAAAATATGGAATCAACCAAGATGCCCACTAATGGATGATTGTTTAATGAAAATGTAATATACATATGCACTAAGGAAATATTGACCAGGTGTAAAAAAATTTAACTAAACCCTGTTGTTTGCACCAGCATGGATGAACTGGAAGTCATTATTTTAAATGAAATAATACAGACACGTAAAGACACATGCCACATTTTCTCACTAATTCACAAAATCTACAATTCAATTTCCTAGGGGATAAGAATCTAATAATGTTCCCTATAGACAATGAAGGGAAGGGGTAGGAGGTTGAAATAAGTTAAATAAGGAGCACCAAACACACTGAGGAGGAATTGGTCCTGGTTTTCTATACCTCAGTTGGATAAATATTGGCTAAAACAATCCATAATATCTTTCTTTCTTTCCTTCTTTCTTTCTATTTTTTTAAAGAAAGAGGGAGAGTGAGATTGTGAATTAATTTTATTTATTTTTCATCTGGCCTTTGTTTCTCTGACACTTATTTGTGTATGTCGTTCTGGGGTTTGAACCTGGATCCTTACACATGCCAGGCAAGTGCTCCAAACACTGAGCCATCAATCCAGCCCTCCATGATATATTTCAAGTGAATGGTAAAGAAGTTCATAAAATTCCTAAACATAAAAGTGATTGACATTTGAAAAGATGGAAACTTTTATTACCCTGACTTGATTATTCCACATTCTATGCATATATTGAATTACCATAAGATGCACCATAGTTATATACAAATATTATGCCTCAATAAAAGAAACACAAAACAAAACATAGATACCTACACACATGCATGTAAATTAAGCAACTTCCTCATGAACAACCAACAGATCAAGAAAGAAATCATGAAGGAAATTATCTTGAACAAATGAAAATGAAGATACAATATACAAAAATCTATGGGATATATAACAAGCAATATTATTAGGGAAATTTATAGCAATCAATTTCTATTTCAAAAAAGCAGGAAGGGGGCTGGAGTGGTTACAACACATGACTGTCACGTGCAAGGATGCAGGTTCAAACCCGAGTACCACATACACAAGAAGGTGTTAGAGCAACAAAGACCATATGGAAAACTAAATAAAATTGGTTCTCTCTCTCTCTTTCTCTCTCTCTCTCTCTCTTTCGTACTGTCCCTCTCTCTTAAAAAGAAATCAGAAACATATCAAATAAACAACCAAGTGCATCTCAAAGAACTAGAAAAATAAAAAACAAACCAGACCCCAAATTAATAGGAGAGAAATAATAAAGATTAAAGCAAAACAAATGGATTAATCTCTGTACAAAAGATCAGCAAAACAAACAGCTGGTTCTTTAAGATGACAGCATTAAAAAACACTCAAATAATTAAAATTTGTGATGAATAGAGATATGAAAATTGATACCCCAGAATCCCAAAAGATCATTAGAAATCATTATGAACAGTTATATGAGTAGCCACAGAATATGTGAGACGGGATCATATATTGTATGTATTTAAAACCTAAATTCCTGATACTGGATCTTTGCTATAAAGGAAGAATGATGTTAAGAGTCAGGTTTTTGGCATAGGATGTTAACATTAACTGAGACTAGAGGGTAGCAGTGAAGCCTAGGTTCAGGCACATTAAGTATGAGATGTCTACTGGAAATATCCAAATGAAATTATAGTTTACACATGATTCTGGAGTGTAAGAGAAAAGGCCCAGTCCTATAACCACACAGTCCTATTATGATCCAAAAGGGAGATAGTTTAGAATCTTAATGTATTAATTTTAATTAATTTTAAGATTGATATGAAAGATAAAAGTTTATGGGAAAAGATTAGAACATTATAAGGACATACTGCACAGAAATATTTGCCTTATTAGATAGTAAGATTCATTCTAAACTCACTATAACAAAAAGTGCAACATATTATTAAAGGAATAATAGTCTTTTTATATAAAAGAACATCAAGACATAAAATTTTGTATACAAGGACACAGTAGATTACAAAAATAACATTGCCTTTCAGTACAAAATAAGTAACAGAATTGTTAAAGTAGAACATTATTCATATATATATAAAATATGATTATATTCATATTCAAAACATAAATATAGACATGCAGTATTAGCTTGTATCAAATTTGGCAAGGTTTCTCTCTCCAAATTTGAATCAAAATGATTAGTAACTAAAAATTGAAAAAATTCATTATCCAAAAAATAGCTATTAAATAGTGAACTAGAATTTGAATCTACCATGTTCCAAAGCATATCACTCTATGCTGATGCTAAGTGGTATCTAACCTTTCTTTAAAAAGTTGCATTTAGAGGCTGGTAAGGTGGCTCAGAGGTACAGCACTTGCTTTGCATGCGTGAGGACCCAAGTATGATCCCCAGCACCACATACACAAATAGGTGGAGGAAAAACAAAAAGCAGATGAAAAAATAAAAATTGACTCTTTCTCTCTCTCTCTCTCTCTCGCTCGCTCTTTTACAAAAATTGTTGAGGGGCTGGAGCAGTGGCTCAGTGGTAAAGCACTTGGCTGGCATGTGTAGGGACTCAGGTTTGAACCCCAAAACCACATGCACAACAAAGTGTCTGAAAAACTGAAATCAGGTGAAAAAATAAAATTGATTAAAAAAATTGAATTTAGATGATAACATCTGCTGATTTTACACAAGATATAAGACTAGATTCTTCTCAAATTTTAGACTCCCCAGTCTTTGTATTAAGACTATGTCTATACCTGGATTCAGTGATATTCTGTGAACTATGTCAGACTTCACAGGCAGCTCTATGGAGCACAAAGGAAGAGAAACAAAATGTACTGAGTGGAATAAGAAATTCTCCAGAAAGACTTCTCTGAGGAAGTGCCACGTGTGCTGGGGCTTTAAGTTGAGGTTCTTGGTACACAAGGTGGGTGAATCCCAAGTTTCTTGATCCAAAGTCAGTTTGTCTGATTTTTACAATTGACTTCTAAGTATTGAGACTTTGTGAAATATTTGGCTCATGACTACTCCACACCTTTCCAAATCAATCCCTATTACACCAGTCAATAGTTTCTGATTTCCCGACATTAATGCCACCCACTTCAGACTGGTTTGCAAACGGAATTAGGTCTCTGTGTTCATGTCTAACAGCTCCCTATTATCACACTCAGAAGAAAAGGTCTCTGAAAGTGGTAAAACAGTGAGAAATACCAGGAATCAGCATGATAATGGGAGATCATTGCCCCCAAGAATCTCATTTATGACCTTCATTGCAAAGGTTCCTCTATATTAAAATCTAATATCTATGTCTAGGAATTAATTTCCCTCCTTCAGGCAAAAATATCTTGCACAGTTCTCCAAAGGACGGTGCAAAAATTCTATAGCCTGTGTTTGGAAACATAAAACGAGTTTCTAAGTACAGTTAAGAGAGTTAATAAGCCATTCTAGGGACAGTGCATGGTCAGGTAAAATTTAACAATTTCCTAAATACTTGAGTATTTTACAATCTCTTCAGTAGACTCAACATACAGATTTTGCCTATGATCATGTTTTTTCTTTTTGATGCATATTATGAGAAAGAGTATGGGCTTTCAAAAAGTCTAAATTTAATGCAAACATAGGAAAGAAAATGGTAATAATGGTGTCTTACAACCAGAAAGATTCACACTCTGCAATCAAGCAGAGTATGAACACATTACAGACACAGGTTTTTCAACTGCCATATCTACGTTAGTCCTTGGGTGTAATTGATAGGTGGATTGTGGCTCCCCAATGCACACATACTTAACTCTGTTAACCATATGAATTTTATAAACTCTCAAACAATATAGCTCCCTCTCTTGTCATTAAATCACAAGACCTCAATGTAAATAGAACAAAAAAACTCAGACTTTCCTAAATAAGGTCTTTAAAACACTAGCTCCAGAAATACAAAACAGAAAAATACATTGCCCCACAACAACAAACCACACATAAACTCAAACCTGCATAAAAGTGCAGTAGTAAAAAATGACAGAAACTATAAAGGTTTGGCCATAAAATATCCTTGTTTCATGTTTCATATTTCTTTGAGATAACCTGCAACCTTCACAGGTAATATGCCTATAAAAACCGGAAGTGAGTTATTTGAATTTATTTTAGTGGATGCAGCTTAAAAATCACTGCCAAAGGAATTTTGATTTTTTTCCCCAAGTGATTCTGGAGAGTAAAAGACATGGGAGAACCTCAGCTTCCAGCTCTAATTATGTACGGAAACCAAAGTGACATAGCATGAAGACTGGCAGATCTCCAGGCTGAAACTAGAATCTTCAATCAGATCATTTTGTATTTTAACTTCACACAATGAAGCAGACTATGTGCCCCACCCAAAAACCCCTTTAACTTGATAGTGCTCTCAGTCCCTGCTGAAAACTGGGGAAAGCCTCATAGTCCCAAACCTTTTTGTAGCCTTGCTGGGACTACAAGTCAACACCTACCTTACACCCCCAAATTTACTCCCCCTGATGCAAGGAAGAGCCCCTCTACAATTCCATTTACATTCCAAAGCACTTCCAACATCAGGTCAAGGGCAGAGTTTAGCTGAGGCCATTCTTTTCAGGTCTTTCTTCTGCCTCATCTTTCTTCCTTCATGCCAGTACTGGTTCTTAAAAATCATGACTTCAGTAAGTTTAGAACCCAAATCCCATTTTAGGCTCAGCTTCAAGAAAATCCGACCAATGATACAGAGCAAGTTTCTTTGTCATGTTTAAACAACTAGTGCACATGTTAATCTTGCCTTGGATGTAAACTTCCTGAGTAAAAGGATAATTTCCTATTCATTTAGTGAACATTATTTTCTTATTTGTTTTTGTAATATGTTTCTCAACCACCCAATTATCTTATTTTCCTGTATAGTTTTAAGTCCTTGTTTGGCCATGGATTGCGTAAGTGCTTTCATTTGTGTCAAATCTGTACACCTAAAACTGAGCTGGCTTGTTTTCATGACTTACATCTTTATCTGTTTCCTTACTTAATTATTTCCATTTGCCTTAATAAACTCCCTATACTAAAAATGAGCAAAATTTGTAAGTGTACACACCATATGGTTACTGAATGCATACATACACGCGCAGACACACACACACACACACACACACATATATATATATATTCATGTACATTTGAATATCTTCTTTCCTTTTACAAAGCAAGTCTAAATCAACCTTGAAAAATAAAAAAGAGGAGTGAACTTTATCTTTTTTTCAAAATTAAATCTAAGTTTTTATAGCATCTATAATGCCTTGTAAATGAATTTGATCAGTTCAACCTTATGGAGGTACACAAGATGAACAAATGTGTATGATAAAGAAGAGAAGGACTATGTTTATTCTGTAATCTCAATAATATTAGCTTAGTAAATTGGCAGATTTCTCTGTTTTTTAGTAATTTGAATTTGTTATTAAATGTTATTTCAAGTTGCATGATGGTCATCTGAAAGAAGTAGTTGTTCTTTCTTTTGGCCATATTTCTTATTATTATGTATATTTCCGACACTTAGGCAAATTATTGACATTCAGAAAACATATAATTTCTATACATTCATTGTATTATAGTTAAGTGCGCCTAATTCTAAGCATTTGTCAATGACTACATGGACAACAACAAGTTGCTCCTCACACTTCACCTGCCAAAGTCAAAAAAGAAGGGAGCTATAAGGGGAAATTTTATTTCCAAAACATTTATCAGGAAGAGATTCTTTTTTTTTTTTTTCAAAGAGAGAAACAACTTTATTTAGTTTTTCACATGGCCTTCGTTGCTCCAACACTCAGTTGTGTACGTGGTGCTGGGGTTTGAACCCGGGTCCTTGTGCTTGCCAGGCAAGCACCGAAACCGCTGAGCCAGCGCTCCAGCCCCAAGGAAGAGATTCTTTTTTTTTTTTTTTTTAAATTTTTTATTTATTATTATTTTTTGGACAACCTTACAAGATTTTAACAAAATAATATAAAATGTGTATAAAATGTGTAAATATTCTGGATATTGCAATTATCTCCAGGAGTGCCCCCCCTCAATCACCCTCCCTTATCCCTCCCTTCCCTTTCCCTTTATAATTCTAAAAAAAAGGTATTAGATTGTAAAGCATTACATCTTATCTGGATTTAACTCATGTTACTAGACCAACTTTCTCACTGTCCAGGGTCTAGTCCCCACCTCCACCTATGAGTGGAGACAATCGCCCCTTAGATCTCTGGGTTAAGCTGATTTTACTCATCATGATCTCTTCCATAACCATCCATTTACCCTCAAAGGCTGCCAGGTCATTGTTTCTAATTGCTGTGTAATATTCCATGGTATAAATGTACCACAGTTTTTGGATCCATTCTTCCTGTGAGGGACACCGGGGTTGTTTCCATAGCCTAGCAATGGTAAATTGTG
>PVKS010014034.1:0-17146 GCA_004027875.1 Aplodontia rufa | reverse complement strand
AAGGAAGAGATTCTTAACCCATGTAGAACTTCCTAGAAAAGGAAGGAAGAAAAGAAAACAAAAGCAAAAAAGTCTTAACAGCAATACCATATTAAGTCTAATGGATCTGAACAAAAAGAATACATTTTCTATTAAATTTGGACACTTTATAGAGTGAACTAGAATAACATGTGACTACCATGTAGTAAAAGGAGAAGAAAATGACATGAACTGAAAATTATAATTGTATGAATGCCTCATTTTCTTTACCAAAATCTTATTTTAATCCTTATTTAAATTTCCATCTCAACTTTTCACAAATTTGCTAGATGTCATATTGAACCAACTCTATGTGAATTTTTTGTTTCATTTTTTAAAATTCTAATTATGGTTTTAGATATATTATCAGATAAGAAAAATTACCAGCATCATTTCTTATGAACTTTTCCTTTCATTGAATAAAAGAGACAGAAGTATAAATGCAAACACCAATATGCTTTCTCCACAGAAGTGGATACAGAAATCTGTTTCTAGTACAGAATAAATCTACATGTTTTGTCACATTTTTATTAATAAATTTGTTTGTTGAACAATAAAACAAGCTTCTAACAAAATTATATATAATATATATAAATTGTGAAAGTTAGATTTACCCCCAAGAGCCTCCGCAATTACCCATCATTATCCCTCCCCCTCTTCCCAGTACGTCTCTACGAATGCCTTAGGCTGTATGTCATTGCACCTTATCCAGATTTAAGACATGAGAATTGACCTCTTAGCCACTACTTAAAAATTATTTTGTTTAATTTTAAAGGTCTGAGCTACATATAACATCATTTCAGGATGCAAATTGCTAGCTTTATTGAGTGTGTGTACTGGTTACAAACTCTGGTGAATAGATGAGTAAATGAATAAATGTGTTTATGAAAGTAAAAGAACAACAATTCGGTGAAATTGATATTTCAGGTTTTTTTTTAATAGAATACTATGCTGGGATGTAGTTATTGAGAATCACATTATCATTGCATGGATATGTAATGCATTTTAGACATTCAGCATCTTTTAATAATATAATTTTAAAAATTCAATCAATTTGTTTATTTTTTCCTGACTTACTTGCATTTCATCTACACTAGCCCTTGGCCATTACATATATGTTGAATCTATGAATCAGACTGGCATTTTGCCATTTTATAATAGTTATTAAAGTATTTCTTGCATTCAAATTTGGTTTTCTTTCTGAAAATTCTTTCAACCTAATCTGAGATAAGAAGTTGAATATTAAGTTTTTCCTTGTGAATTTATATGTACTCATATATGAAATATAACATACTAGATAGGATATATATTTGAATAGGAAATATATTAAATGTTAAGGTAGTATCTGAAAGATGTTGTTAGGTGCTCTCTTAACATTATAATATACATTCTACATATTTAAATTAGCTAATGTCACAGTCTATGTTTTGGAACATTACATAATATTATTGATAATGGCCTATATTTTGTGCTTTCAACTTTTAATAGATTTTGTTTTTTAAAGCAGTAACATGTTCACAGAAAAATTAAGGGAAAAGCAAATATGCACATGAGAAGCGTTCTAAAAGATCCCCATCTCCTCTGATCTCAGAAGCTCAAGCAGATGAAGATCACATGGGACCTGAAAGAGACCCTATTACCAACATCCAAATGAACCAAAGTGGTACATTCATTCCTTACGTATAATTATCAACACATCATTGTCAACAAAGTCTAGTGTACTTTGCAATGAACTCTTGGTATTGTACATTGTAAGAATTTGAAAAAAATGTGTAACCTTTGTTCACCATTATAGATTCATATGGAAGAGCTTCCCTTCTCAAAAAATCCTCTGCATTCTACCTACTCATTCATCTTCCTCTCTCACCCTTGGGAACCACAGATCTTTTTATAATCTCCATAGTTTTGTTTTTCTTTCTTGTCACACAATCTTTAGCCTTTTCAGATTAGATCCTTTCCCTTAGTCACATGCATTTAAGTTTTTCATTGGTATTTTAATTTAAATTTCTCTGGGAGATATGAAGTTTAACTTCTTTTTGTTTACTTATTTACCAGTTACATATCATTTCAAATGGAATGCCCATGTCTTGTGCCCATTTTCCAATTGGATTGTTCATTTTCTCAAAAGTTGAGTTTTAAGTGTTTTTTTTTAATATTGTGGAGATCAGTCCTATATCAGACAGAGGTTTTGCAAATATTTTACCAGTCTGTGACTTTTCTTTTTGACAATGTCTTTAATAGAGCAGAAATATTTTATTGTAATGAAGCCCAAGTTTTTAAAATTATTTATTTTAAAGATTGTACCTTTGGCATTGTATCTAAAAAATAATTTCCAAAGCCAAAGTCATCTAGATTTTTCCTGTTACCTTCTGTACATTTTATGGTATTATATTTAATATTTTCTAAGAGAGAGAGAGTAAAAGAGTGAGGGAGAAAAAGAGAGAATCAATTTTTCATTTTTTTAATCTGTTTTTTGTTTCTCTGATTTCTAGTTGTGTATATGGTGCTGGGGTTCAAACCCCAGTACTCACACCTGCCAGGCAAGTGCTCCAACTTCTGAGCAATTGTTCCAGCCCATGTTTTATATTTTCAGTTAATTTTTGTGATGAGTAGAATGGATGTGTCTAGATTTATTTTGTTGCATGTGAATTTGTAGAAAAGACTTTCCTTTTGTTGAAAAGACTTTCCTTCCTCCAGTACATTTTCTTTGATTCTTTGTCAAAATCAGATGGCAATATTTTTGTTGATCTATGTCTAGGATCTTTGCTGTTTCCTTGTTCTATGAGTTTATTCTTTTACCAAAAATACATTGTCTTAATAAATATAACTTAATATTAAGTCTTACAGCTGCATAATAATTTTCCAAATTTATATCTTTGCTTCAATTGGGTTCTTTTTAAAAATCTTTATATATTTTTGAACTATAGATATTAATTTAATTTTTTTCTGAAAATACCTTATTAATGAGTATGGAGGGAGTGACATGTGACATTAGTACAAAGAGTATCATCCACACATTAACAATAACATTGATTAGTAGCCTTTAACAGCTTCATTAAAGATAAAATGAACTATGTCATATAATTTAGTTTCTAAATTTTATTGTGGCTATTTGAAGAAATAAGATTTGAGTAGATTTCTCAAAGATGAGCAAGCATGCACTACTAAGAAATTCAGTACTAAAATAAACTCCTTTTCTGTTTAAAAATATAGTGATGGATATATTAATTTTTTCAGTGTAGTTCAATAGGACAGAAATTAATTGATGTATTATTTTTAATTATATTAAAACAGAACAAATCACTGAATTAACCAAGAAATCACACGCTTACTGAGACTGTCTTAAAATAAAGAAAAAAAAATCTAGTTCCCTGCATTTGAAAGATATGAGTCAGGGGACTCTTAAATTTACTATAAATCTTTTAATGTTTTAAGACTTGTTTATGAATGTGTTAGTCTGCTTCGTATTACTTACTATAACAAATGCCTGAAATAAATCATCTTAATAGGAAAGATTTATTTGGCTCACGGTTTCAGAGGCTTGAGTCCATGGTTACTTGGCTCCCTTGCCTTTGGGCCAATGGTGAGTCAGTCCATCATGGTGCAGAGAGGGGTGAAGAAGGCTGAGAGTGAAGGGTCTGGCTTCCTAATATCTCCATTAGGAGCTTGCCCTGGTGAATTCACTTCCTTCCACCAAACTCCACCTATTAGTTTCCACCACCTCCCAACAACTCTGCTGACCAGCAATCAAACTTCTACCATATGGGCCTTTAGAGTACACTTCTACAAACCATGGCAATGAGCTGCTTTGAAAAATAACTTAAGACATCCGGAGGCCCGCTTCAAATTTGTGATTCAGTATGTATTTACTTTGTATGTGTAACACCCACATGGGTACACATGTGTGCATGTATATATAAAGGTGAAAATTACATATATTACATAAATATTTATATGTCTGCGGTGTGCCTGTGCGGATGGGTATGTTATCAAGAAATTCTTCGGTAGCCAATTTTTAGAGACCTTTTAGAACTATTGTCATGAAAAGAAGCAGTTCTAAGGTTTGTGAAAAAGTTGAACTTTCAGTACTGTTGTTACCAGTGGGATTTAATTGACTGAGGACAGCATCATTAAATCAGAGTTGAAGCATGTTAGGTCAATAATTAATTTGTGAATGTGCCTATATGAGGATACTAACTTTAAGTTGTATATTTGATAAGTATGATTTGCTATCATGTAGAATAGTAGTAGGAAAACAATATCCACTACAAAAGACACGTTCCATTTGTTTATGGCAGATTAACATAACAAATGCTTCTTGAACATAGTTCATTTTTTATGGTAAAGACTATTCTCTATAAAAC
This sequence comes from Aplodontia rufa, assembly GCA_004027875.1. NCBI lineage: Eukaryota > Metazoa > Chordata > Mammalia > Rodentia > Aplodontiidae > Aplodontia > Aplodontia rufa. The sequence goes on along the minus strand of PVKS010014034.1, from coordinate 12,764 downwards.
TGGATCTCAGTAAGGCATATTAATAGAGAAAGGCAGTATCACAGATAACACAAAACACTGAAATTCTCAAATATAGTTATTCCTGACTTTATAATAGCATGTACGATATAATTTTTAGTTTCTTTATAGTTTTATTTGTTTGGAGATGTTCAAATGACCTTGAATTTCCTAGATACATAGTTCCTGACAAGGAATTTGAGCAGATGTTGCTAGTCCAGCCCATGCCTGACTGAATACGGGAACACCTCACTCAGATCTGTGTTGGAATAAGAACTTATTAACTATATTTTTCTTCAGAACCCTTAACATTTCATAGATAGAACAAAAAGTGAACTGTTGCTGGTTTTGTAACACTTGCTTTCAAAGAGATGAAGGCTGACAGTACATGTCATAGAAATAATAGTTTTGCAATTAACACATGGTAGTGAGGGAAGGCAGTGACATTCCTATGATAGAGCTGGGGAGACAAAATGAAAAATGTAAATTTTTCTCTCCAGGAGCTCAGAAATACATTCCTGGCTTTAAAAAATTTTGTAAGTAGATGATGAAACAAGTTGAGTCTGATTTGAATAGTATTAAGGTGATGGACTTTAGACAGTGCTGAACATGGATTTCACCTTAAATAAGTCATTTCTCATTTCTCTGCATCTCAGATTTTACCACTGTGGAAAAATAATTGCAATAGTACTTATTCTTCTAGGATATCTTGAAGATGAAAACAGGTGAGCCTATAAAATGCTCTGTATGTACCTGTCACATTGTAAGTGCTCAGTAAACATATGTTACTATTAGCAGTTGCATAAGGGCTCTGGAGATGTAAGGAAGTGACTTTTGTTACCTGGACAAATTGTGATGGAGTACAAGGTATGCAAGTTAAGCTTTGAATGATAAACAGTGTTGAACTGACTGATCTCCCTTCCATCTTCATTGTGTACCCCTACTCTTTCCCTCTCATTTTGCTCTAGCCTTTTCATGTGAGAGAAAATATTTGACCCTTGACTTTCTGAGTCTGATTTATTTTTTTAAATTTTTTTATTAGTGCATTATAGTTTTACATAATGTTGGGATTAGTTGTCACATATTCCTAAATGCACACAATTCAGCAATACAATTTGTTCAATATCTCCCACCACATCCCTCTACCTCCCTCCTCCCAAGCCCTGATCCCTTGCCTTTCTCTGAGTCTGATTTACTTAACCTAGCCTGATGTTCTCCAATTTCATCCATTTACCAGAAAATACCATAATTTCATTATTATTTATATCTGAGTAAAACTCTATTTGTGTGTGTGTGTGTGTGTGTGTGTGTGTGTAACACATTTTCTTATCTGTGTATAGGAAGGCGCCTAGGGTGGTTCCATAACTTGGGTATTGTGAGTTTCTCAGCTATAACCATTGATATGCCTGTATCACTATAGTATAATGATTTTATTTCTTTTAGATAAATATCACAGATTAGAATAATTGGGTCATATGGTGGTTCTATTCCTAGTATTTTGAGGAATCTTTTTACTGCTTTCCAAAGTGACTCTACTAATTTGCAGTCCCACCAACAATGTATGAGTGTACCTTTTGTCTCACATCTTCTACAACATTTATTATTATTTGATGATTACTGTCCTAACTGGAGTGAGATAAAATTTCAATACAGATTTAATTTGCATTTTATTAATTTCCAAGGATGTTGAACATCTTTTTCATACATTTGTTGGCCATTTGTATTTATTCTTTTGAGAAATGTCTGGTTTGTTCTTTTTCCAATTTATTCATCAGGATGGTATTTTGATATTGTTTTTTAATACCTTTATATATTCTAGATATTAATCCCCTGGAAGAGGAGCAACTGACAAAGATTTTCAATCGTTCTGTAGGCTTTTTATTTACACTATTGTATCCTTTACTATGCAGAGCTTTTTAATTTGATGCTGTCCATTTATGGGTTCTTATGAGGTAGTGAAGGAGAGGGACAAGGAACGCAAAAGAGGAGGAATTTGGAATGGCATTGATGAAGTTAGGCTGTGTACATGTGTGAATATACCAGGGAGAATTTCATCTTTTTGTGAACTATATAATACTAAATTACAAAAGAGAATAAGCACATGAGAAGAAGGTCAGTGGAGTAGAGTGGGAGGAATGGAGAGGAAAGAGAGGGAAATAGTACTGGGAACAGAAATGGAGCAAATTATATTCTATGTACGTGTGATAATATCAAAATGTATGCTATTACTGTGTATAGCTATAATGCTCTAATAAAAACATAAAAAGTAAATAAATAAACAGGAATTATTCAAGTGAAGATGAAAGGGCATTTAAATTGGGAAAGGTCATGTAAAAGTATGACAGAAGTTTACATTGAAAAAATGAGTCTGTTCTGTTCAGAGTGTGGAATATGTTCATATGGGAAGGGACGGGAGGAAATGAAGCTGCCTTCCAGAGATAAATACAGAGGAAAGCATAAACAATTTTCATGTTAGCAAAACATAGCTATGTGCTTGTGTATACTTCAATAGTTTTATTGTATATTGTGGCAAAAAAATGGTTTAGATCTGTGATTTTAATTGCTAGTCTACACACACATCACACAAAATCCTTACTAATGAAAAGTACAAACAAAAAGTAGATTTCCTACTTTTACCACTGCTGTTTAACACTGAACTGGAAGTTCTACTCAGAATAATTAGAACCTAGAATGAAAGAAATAAAACTCTTGTATTCACAGATGACATGGCATTATATAGTTCCTGTACATGGAGAATCCTAAAGACTCTGAAAGAAAGCACTAAAGCTTGTAGATGAATTTAGCAGAGTTGCAATGCACAAAACCAGCACAAGAAAGTCACTCACTTTTTAATGCACCAATAACGAACAATTTAGAAATTATATTGGGAAAGCAATTTCATTTAAAATAGCACCTAATATAATACAATAGGTATAATTTTAGACAGAGGATGAAACACTTGCATGATGGAAACTACATCAATTAACACAGACCTAAATAAATGGAAAGTTATCACTTGTAAAAGACTTAATAATGTTAAGATGCCAAAAATATTCAAAGCTACTTCCAAATTCAATGAAATCCCATCCTTAATTCCCGCAATCTCTTGTAAATGGAAAACTTGATCTTCAAATTACATACAGAATTGCAAGGAATTCCAAATAGTAGGAATGTAAAACTGGTGCAGCCACAATGGAAACAGTTTGCAGATTCCTCAGAAAGCTAAACATAGAATTACCATACGATCTAGCAATTGTACTCCTGGATACGTATACCCAAATAATTGAACTCATACTTGTGTGCCAATGTTTATTGCAGCATTATTCATAACAGCCAAAAGGTGGAAACAACTCAAATGTCCCATGAACAGTTGAATGGTTAAACATGATGTTCTATATGCATTCAATTGAATATTTTTCAGCCATAAAAAGAATGAGGCTCACATGGATGAATTTGGAAATATTAGGCTTAGTGAAATAACTCAGCCACAAAAGACAAATATTATATGATTCATTTACATGAATTATCTAGAACAGGAAAATTCACAGAGACATACAATAAATAGATAAAAAGTTTCCCAGGGCTGGAGGGAGAGGGGAAATTGGTAGTTATATCTTAATACATATATCTTATTTTTGGGCTGATAGATAAGTTTTTGAATATAGATAATGCTAATTAATGGTTGCATGACTTTGTAAGCATAATTAATCCAACTTAATTGTGCTTAAACTGGTTAAAATACAAATATTATGCTATGTATTTTACCATGAGAAAAGAAAAGTAAGCAAAAAACTGTATCTTTTACAATTACATTCACTGACAAGATAGAATATTTAAAATGTGAAATCTGACTGCTTTATTACTTTGCTCAATAGTATATCTGCATTTAAATCAATTCTAGTCAATCTACTTCTGTTACATTATAAAAATAATGATTACTATTTGTGTGCGTGCGTGTGTGTGTGTGTGTGTGTGTGTGTGTGTATGGTACATGTGCACATGTTTGGGGTTGGGGATCTAACCCAGGGCTTCACACTGCTAGACAAGTCCTTTACCATTGAGCTCTATCCCCAACACCTTTTATGTTGAATTATAATTTACTGTAAATAGCCCATACGTGTAACTTAATTTTTTAAATTCATAATAATATTTTCATTTCTCCCAACTCAACTCAGCATTGCAAAATAACTACTCTATAAATAACAACACCTTTAAGAAATTGTTGGGGGGCTGAAGCTGTGGCTCAGTGGTTATACCACTTGCCTGGCATGAGAGAGGACCCAGGTTCAAACCCCAGTACCATGTATCTGACTGTCAGAAAAACAGAACCCAGGTGAAAAAATAAATAAAGTTGATTCTCTGTCTCTTAAAAATGAAAAAGAAATGGTTGAGACCTAGATTGGCCTGATCACAGCCATCTTGAATTGTAACCGTTATGAGCACCCCTTAATAAACTTGGTTTGATCCCTGCCACATAGACACAAATAGTTTCCAGAATATTATAAATAGAGAAAATTTTTAGAGGGGTATAAAAGATTTTACCACCTAATTCTGTTGGCCTAATGTCAGGAAGGTGCCTCACAACTTCTATGTTAGCTTGAGATAAATAAGGTACATTCCCATTAGAATGACATTACTGTTGTCCTGACTACTTTATAAGGCACCTTCCCCTGACCTAAATTGTAGGGATCTACTACTAGTCTTGTTGCCATCCAGGACCAGGCTTTCATCAGCAAGTTCCCGATAAACTCTGCACCGCACTTTGTGCAAACCTAGACCTGTCTGAATTTTCATTCTCAAGGCATTGTAGCTGATTCTCCTATACCAGAACTGAGTTGCTCCAGAAAAGAAGGGTAATTATCCTTTTTTTAGGAAATATATGGTTAACCGGAAATTTACCAAAAAGAAGCAGCAGCAGACTAGAAGAAAAAAATCATTAATAATATCTCAGTGAAGTTAATGGATACAACACACACACACACACACACACACACACAATTCCAACTGTTCTTCAATAAATCTGTACTAATGAATTGGAAAACCTAAAAGCAAGTACATTTGAACTATCAGTGATATGGCTTAGAGATAGGAAACTGTTAAGCTCTCCAAAAGCTTTGCCTACAAGCCAATTTTCAACCTATACTTTTAAATATAATTTACCTCTTGACCAGAAGACTCTTTCTTCTAACTTAATAACTCCTCCTCATGTATTTTTCATGTCTCATATTATAGGTAAATTTTCTTTCAAGGAAGACTTTAACAATATTAACCTGACATTAGTTTAGAAGGTCTCTTCCGTATTACTTTTCTTTCCTGTTTGCTTGCCTCATTATCTATCTCTCATGCTCTCCTGCAGTATACACACACACACATACACACACACATTTATGTTTGTGTGTATGTGTGTGTGTGTGTGTATAGCAGTTGGATATAAGATAAATTTGCTTTGATCACAACCTTATACTCCTTAGTATGTAAGAGAAGGTCTAGGAAAATACTGGCTCGGTATGAAACTATGCTGAATAAACAAGTATAAAATGACATTGCAATCTGTGAAGCACATAAAGAAGTGAAAACCTATACTGAATACATGATTATGAATGGAAGTTTTGAAACTTATGAAGATGTTAATATTTCCCAAATCAAATTAGGTATTTGGTATGATTTTAATCATTGATATAACCTTTCTGCTTGTGAAGATAGCAAAACACTTCTAAAGTTTAAACAGAAAATTTAAAAAAATTGTAATACTGTAAAATTTCTAACACAATTTATAAAGGGAAGATTAATAGATACAAGAAACTTACTCAACACAATATAAAAATATCATAAAGTTAGAATAAGATTTTTAGTATATTAAGTCAAGAACTAATAAATGAATCAATGGGTCATGTAATTAATATATGGAATAGAAACAAACATGTATAAAATAATTCCATATACTGAAATTCTTTAGAGAAAAAAATTATTCAATATATCATACTGAGATCATAAGTAGTTACATAGCAAAATATTAGTAATATTTTTCAATTAGTTATCAGTGACTCCATAATGAATTATAATGAATTTACAAAATTAGTGACTTCAAGCAGAAAGCATTTATTACCTCCTTGTTTCTTTACTGAGGAACATAGGGATAGTTTAATTGGATCCTCTATTTTGGGGTCCACCATAAGTCTGTAGTGAAGTTATTGCTCAGCCTGGGATCTCATCTGAAGGATTGAGAGGGAAAGACCTACTGCCAAGCTCCTGGTATTGTTGGTAGGACTCAGCTCCTTGCTGGTTCATGGCTAGAGGCCATCCTCCATCCCTTGCATGAGGGCCACCCCAACATGGAAACTTATTTCATCAAAGTCATCAGGAGAGTGAATATGCTGGTAGGGTAGGAATTAGAATCTGGCAATCCAATAAATGAAGTGAAATGACATCTCTCAACACTGAGGTATTTTACTGGTAGAGAACTCACTTAAGAGGAGAGATTACACCAGTGTGTGAATGTCGTGAGGCAGGGATCATTTGGGCCCTCTTAGAAACTATTTATTACAAATAATGATGATGAGAGTAGTAAGAGGATTACACCCTCACTTTCTCTCAGAATTAAAATCCAGATGAATTAGACACCTATATTTTTAAAGAAACTAAGATGCAGCAAGTTCACATATAAAAGTAAATTGTTTGGGTTCTATTAATAATAGAGTATTTCCTAAACATAAAGCCAACAGACAGGAAAAGACTGATGTATTTTTCAAACTGTAAAAATATATAAACAGGTAAACTAGAAAAAATATAATGACTTCCAATGAAAATTATCTAATTATGTTAATAAATGAAGAAATCTTAATAAAGGAAGAACTAAAGCAGATTTAAATTGCTTATGGACAAAGTACATGACCATATATTTCATTTTAAAAATAGGTAAGTGTTGACCAAATGATAAGTGTCAAATTCATTAATGAGAAATACAAATTTAAAAAGAAAATTAGTGCCTTTCTACATCTAAGAAGTCAAAAATATTTACAAGAATGGCAAGGCTAGACAAATGTACGAATACTGCAAATTTAAAATTAGCACAATTATTAGCATTAACCTTTACCATTCTTAAAACAAGATGTAGTAACTCAAGCTATTCATAGGAATATAGTCCAAAAAATCAAGAATGCAGCCGAAGATTTATGTACCACTATGTTCATATTGTTATCTGCAATAGTATTTAGAGCAGACCTATATTTTCAAAAATTGGGCTTCGATTAAGTATGTTTAACGATTTCAGAAGAGGAAATTCAATAATCTCAGTAAATATCAAATATAATGTGAATTTGCAAAGGAAATATATCTGAGACATTAAATATTCAGATAAAACACTACACAAAAGCTAAATTTGTTTACAAGATTGCTGTGCCTATGAGGGTTTTTATTTTAATGTTTTTACTCTCATGTTACCCAGCTTTGAACACACTTTAAAATTTCTTCCACCATTTGAAATAAAGTATCTAAAACATTTTATTATATAAAAATTATCCAGTATGTGTCTCTAAGCATGTGTACTTTTGAAGTTGTCCTTACTTATGGATAAGTCATTAAACATAGAAAAAGTCAGCAGTTTGTTCATGGATCCATGACTTTATAGTTTGAGGCAAAAGCTGAAGGTCTTAGCCATAATAACTTTATTTTCTTTTTCAAATATATTTCCAGCTATTCTTTTTTCAAATCCTCTTTTGAGGGCTTTTAAGAATATAGGATATAAAAGTAATAAAATCCTAACTTTGACTATATTTTCAATTGTTTATAAAGGATATTCCACTTGTTTCTTGTACTACACTTAATTTTTCCTATTCTAGTCTGTGATCAAAACTTTACCCATGTATTTTTACTGATTAAAATTAAAATACTTTTCCTTTCCCTAAAATATGTATAAGAGATTATCTCTATCTTTGTCACTATTTATCTCTATTTCTACATGTACATTTAATAATATAGTAATGGTCTTGTTTTTTAAAATATGATCATCCTCATCAGGTAAGCTCTTATTGTAGCCCTACAACTACATATTTCTATTCCACTCTGCACAAACACTCTCCCACACTCTTCAATAATTAGTTCATTCCTCCTTCCACATTCTGTTTCTCCATGGATCTTGCAGGTTATCTCATTGAGAAAATACCAGAAAACTGAAAAGAATTCCTAGATTTCCTGCCACCTCTGACCTGCTTTTGTGTTTTTTTTTTTCTTGTCTTTCTTTTGGGTTTTATGGATAAGCATTCCACATTGCAAATCTACAACCAATTCTTTCATTTTCGTCCTCTAATCTTCTTAAAGAGAGAGGAGCAGCAATTCTTGGCCTGTTCAGATCCTTGATTTTCTTTCTTCACTGTTATTACTTTTAACTGCCTCATCCCTGCAACTTCACTTCCCTCTTCTTTGTAGTAGAAACATTTTCTTTTATTTTTTTCCATGATTTTTTTTTAAAGAGAGAAGGACAGTGTGTATGAGAGAGAGACAGAGAGAATCAATTTTTATTGAGTTTTTCACATGGCTTTCTTTGCTGTGACAGTTGTGTGTGTGAGTGCTGGGATTTGAACCCATGTACTTACACATGCCGCACAAGCTCTGTTACCGCTGAGCCACTGCTCCAGCCCCATGTAATAGAAATATTTTCAAAGAAACAGTATACCTGAATTTTTCAGGTCTTTTCATCACAGTAGCTCATGAAACCTGTCAGGCAAGCGTCTTCCTGATCTGATGCCACTGAAATTCTACCAATACCTTTCAAGATGAACTTCCCAATACCATCCCTTGATTTTTTTAAGTCTAAGCAGCATTTGGAATAATTGTTCCTTTGGGATCCAGCTCAGTATACTCTCCTGGTTTTCCTCCTAATTCTCTGGCCTCTCGCCTCTCTTTCTAATTGTTTCTTTTCTTTTCCCCAAACTCTAAATCTTGTATTATCCCAGGGCTCAGTTTGATGTCCTCTTCTTTTCTGTATACTCATTCCCTTTGTTTCATTAAGTCTTAAGACTTGGTGTACCATCCATATGCCTTATGACACCTCATCTATGTACCCCATTGTAATTGCATATTTCTATGGGTAGCCTGACACAAGACTTATTTATTTATGTGCCACATCTACTCTTGTATGTCACACAAAACCTTGCTGTTTGCATTGGAGCCTTTGGAATACTTATTTCTGGGATCTCTTTCTTGGAACTCAGCTGTTAAATACAAGTTGTAACAATAAGGAAAGGCCAGAGGTAGATACTCAGTAGATGGTCCTGTCTGAGCTCTGAGTCAACAGCTGGCCTGGAAGCCAAGCCACATATGGGTCCTTCGCATTCTGTTCCAAGCCTTCAAATGACTCCATTTCCATTTGACTGCAATTACATAAGAGAATCCAGGCCACCGAGCTTACTGTGAATAATAATACTAAATTATTACTTAAAATCACTAAATGTGGATAATTGAAATTGTGCTTCGTAACTGAGGATACTTGAACTCCCCACTCAGATGTCTAACTGCTCACCAGGTGCCTCTGCTTGATATTTAATGGCATGCCAGTTTCAGTGTCTGAGACAGACTCCTGGGCTTCCTTCAGCAAGCAAGTTCCTCCCAACACTTCCCATCCCCATCCCATTGGATGGTCACTCTGTAACTATTGATTTTCAGGTGAAAAACCTTGGTTTCACCATTAGCCATCCCACCATTCACTTGGCAAATCCAAGCAAAAAAATTAGTCATATTTGTTTCACTTCAGTAGAACCAGAATCTGGGCACTGTCCACACCAACCATTGCATCTTTTTGTAACATCCCTCCCTTGCGCACTCCATTCCAGATACCCTGTGACACTCCGTACACTGTTAAGCATTCAGACTTTGAACTGATGTTTAGTGTACCACATGTCTTTAACAAAATTTTCATTTCAATAAAGAATTTCCTGAACAACCAATTTGAAAGTACAACCATTCCCCATAAGACCATTGTCTATTCACGATCCTTTTATTTTCTCATTATTTCCCTTAATCTGACACATTATATTTTGTTAAAATACATCTTTTTAAAAGTATTTCAACAAAGGCAACTAAAAGGGTATTATATTTTGGCTTAAATTTCCTTCAATAACTCATGAGCTACAATTAATAACCAAATTAATTATGATAATGAGAGAAAAATATTTTGACAACGTTTGTTAAAGACAAAGCAGATTTTCTACAACTCCCACCCTTATTGTTGTGTCACATGTTTCAGACATTTTCAATGTAGGTTAAAAGTAATTAAACGCGGGGCTAGAGTGGTGACTCTGTGGTTACATTGCTTGTCTGGCATGGGCAACGATGCGAGTTCAAACCCCCAGCACTATGTAGACAAGAAGGTCTTGGAGCAATGAAAATCACATGAAAATCTAAATAAAAATTGTTTCTCTCTTTCTCTCTCACTGTCCCTCTCTATTTTTTAAACTAATTAAATGCATTTTTAACCAGCCAGCATAGTGCATATTTGTGTACAATTATAAAATTTAAAATGCATTAATTTGCATTTTCATCTAGCTGGCAGTGTTTACATTTCTATGTACATTTTATTTCATTTACATTGATACTCTGAGGACTCTTCACTTTGATTTAATATTTTATCTTCAACATCTTTAAATAGGACAAAAGACATAAACATATAAAGGTTTTAGCAGCATTTTTGCCCAAAAATTCAAATATTGAAGCATATTCATAAAATCTGACTGAGAAAATTATGGAAGAATATAAAATATTAACAAACTATGTCATTTCTTAAAATTTGAAGAGATGAAAAATAAATTGGACATCAATCTCCTGAGCTACCTGATAGGCTGAGAAATGCATTTAACTTGGTGAGATGAGGCTCAATTAGGACAAAAATCAAATAGTGGCACTCAGTTTAGTAAAAAAACAACTTTACAACATGAGAGGAGGAAGTGAGCCTCAGCATTAACCTGAGAAAGAGAAATGAGTTTAAGAGACAGGAAGCACATGCAAAGTGTAATGCTTCTCTACTGAAAATGTCTAGGTTACTTTCAAGCTACATAAACGTGAGTTCAAAGAGGCCAGCGTTGGTGCTCTCTTCTGTTCTTCTCAGCATCTAACTGTAGTGCTTTCCCAGTTTTTAGAAAGCAGGTGCAACCCACTGAAGCCTGTTCAGAGGTGACAGGTCAATGTATTGGAACGGACTTGAAAGGATTTCAAATAGGAAAAATTTAACAACTCAGAAGGGTGTCTAAAACACAAACACTCACACACTCACACACACAGGGATGGAATTATTTTCAAATACATGAAGGATTATCCTTTGTAGAGGTGAATTAAACTTATTCCATGACTACTCAAGTGCACAGACATTGTTAAGGGTATCATATATGGTATTATTATGGTAGATCATGTGAAAAATTCCATTGGCAAAATACTTAGATACTAGTAAATTATCACAAACCTGCTTTAAATATGTTAATATCAAAATATGTAAAGAAACTCCCTGAGGACTCAGAAAAGAAAGAAACAGAATACTGAAGCTGAAATGATATGTAAACATAGCAGCTCTGCTACCCTGGGGCAAATATACAAACCTTACCTCTGTGTTTTAAATGCAGCTCTTGAGAAAAATTAGATGTAATTTTGATAACCAAATGGTAGTTTGCGGAACCTCAATAGTCTCTTCTGAGTGAAGATATGTGTATGTGAAACGTTCTGTTCAGTTTTTAGCAAAGATAATCAAAAAGGATACTGCCTGTCTGTCCAGGCAGAGGTGGGAATGTAAGCATAGCAATGGGCAGTAATAGTCAACTAGGAGAATTGTGATTATAGGCTTAACTTGCCTGCAGTTAATGATAATCACATCACAAAGATTAAAAAGAAACCTAATCAATTTGTTTAGCTTGGTAGTATATGTTTTACATGGTCAAACTAACTGCATTAATCATTAGTCATAACACTATAGTTATCTAGAGAAACAGTAAAATAGAGTGTGTGCACATGTGGGTATTCAGAGAATTGATACATAGTTTCAGTTCAAGTGCAAAAACCTTAGAACCAGGGTTGCTGATGGAGTAAGTGTGCCTATAAGGTAGCAATTTGCGACCTAAGGAACAGAAATCTTTTGGCTTGAGTCAGAAGTTCAGGAAAAACTCATATTCCAGCTCAGTACATTCAGATAGGAATAGTACTCTCCAACTTAGCCATTTTATTATATTCAAATCTTCAACTAATTGGATTAGGCCTTCTCAGATTAGTGAGGTCAATCTGCTGTACTCAGTCAACAGATTGAAATGCAAGTCTCTTCCAGAAACACCCTCCCACATAGTTTACCATGTTTGACCAAATCTGGGTGCTTCATGGCCCAGTCAAGTTAACACATAAAGTTAGCCATCACAATAACTTCAATGCTTCATTTTTTAATTACTAAGCAAAACTCAGAATATTATATGAGGATTATGTAACATAACATTAATGCTAAGTACAAAATATTTATGTACTTTACGGAAGAGTCTTTATAAGCACTTTTAACTTACAGAAGAAAATGAAAGGTTTAGCTCAAGCTCTCCTCATGTTTCTTAGAAGCTTTATTACTGGGGTTGTTTCCTGTGTCTTATTATGTGATAGTCACCCTAAGTAGAGCAGCTGGGATTGAAAATCATTCACTTGGTTTCCCATCAGTGTTATCTCTACTTAGCCATGTCATGCTCACTTCAATGTGGGTTCCTAAATTCTGACCAGTACTCATATAAAAGGGGAGAGCTCAGTCAATTAAAGAA
>PVKS010014033.1:0-49350 GCA_004027875.1 Aplodontia rufa | reverse complement strand
GATTTAGAATCAGCACATTATAGTGACACAGCAATATCTATGTTCATAGCAGCACAATTTACTATTGCTAGACTATGGAAACAACCCAGATGTCCCTCACTGGATGAATGGATCCAAAAACTGTGGTACATTTATACCATGGAATATTACACAGCAATTAGAAACAATGATATTGCAGCCTTTGAAGGTAAATGGATGGTTATGGAAGAAATCATGCTGAGTAAAATCAGCTTAACCCAGAGATCTAAGGGTCGATTGTCTTCACTCATCTGTGGAGGTGGGGACTAGACCCTGGCCAGTGAGAAAGTTGGTCTATTATCATATGTTAAACCCAGATAAGATATAATGCTATACAACATAATCCTTTTTTAGAGATATTGTGGGAAGGGGAAGGGAGGGATAAGGGTGGGTAATTGGGGAGGCCTCTCCTGGGGGTAATTGTAATATCCAGAATCTATACACATTTGATATTATTTTGTTAAAAAATGTGTATGGTTGTTCAAAAATAAAAAATTTTTTTAAAAAAAGAATGTCCCTGAAGTACTGATGGCGGTTGCACGGAAAGAGTAAGAAACATTCAGTTCCATTTCTTTAGAAGGATATGGCTAATTTGTTAAAATAATTTGAATAGAATTTCATTTTCGTTTCACTAACATTTATAAAGCACCTTCAAGATTCAGGTACTGTATCAGGTTTTGAGAAGGAATATTATAAATAAAGAGTAGGAAAGCTGGAGATAAAACTCAGTGATAGAGTGCATATGAGAATGCCTAAACTAGGTTGGGCTGGGAAACTGGATAAAAGGAATAATCAAATGGAACATTTATGTTAAAAGTAATAATTAAAATGGAGCAACTTATGAGAACGTGGTGAGAAAATGATTTATTCCTAACAGGGAGATAATAAATTAATTTTTAAAAATCTCAATTAACTAAATCTTTCACAACTATACCTAAACAATTTCAGCAAATGACAAGAAGATAAGAAAAGAGAAGATTAAAATAAGTGAACTGTTAAAAGTTGGATTCTGTATAAATGCTTATGGGATTCTGCTGTTATACAGAATACTTACAAAGAGAATCTGTGTATGAAAGTACAGTGTAATTGCATAGTTCTCTTAGTGGGTTTTCATTTCTGGCTGCTTGTAGTAGTGGGAGCTCTCCCCATATATAGAGAGAACAAAATGGCAGAAAATGTATAAAACCTTATAATAGTGCTCTTCCTTTCGATGGATGCAAATTTTTATAATGAGTCATTCTTTCAAAGGACTAGGTGGTTCTTAATTTATAAAAATCAAGATCAAAGTAGTGCTTTTCCCTTTGAAAAGCTGTAAAAAGTCCATTTTCTCCAAACTCATTTTCTGAAATACCACAGTATTACCCAGTATTTTGATACAGGCCTTTGACTGTGTACCAACCCATTTTTTAAATTTTTCCTAGCATGCATGAAATCATAGGAGGAGTAACAAGGTGGTGGTTAGAGAAGAGTTGGGTGGGAGATGAAGAAGCAATTAATCACAGAAAATTCAAAGGATAAACTCAATCTATGCCTATTTTTACAAGGTCAGTGTAATTGTTACAGGATCAATTTTAAGATGTTACTCTCTCATATTATTCCTTGAAATTGAATGGGATGTAACACTTCCAAGTTCATTCCATGAAGCCAGTATTACACTCATACCAAAACCAGGTAAGGACACATCAAGGCAAGAAAACTACGGACCAATACTTCTGATGACATTAGATGCAAAAATCAAATATTAGCAAGTCATTTTCAACAAAATATTAAGATTGTACATCATGATCAAGTTGATTTTATTCTAGAGATAAAGGATGGTTTAACATAAGTAGTCAGTATCACTTTAGTCATCCCAAAAGATGCAGAGAAGCCTTAGACAAAATTGAGTACCCAGTCATGATTGAGAAACACTGAAGAAAGTGGAGATAAAGGAAACCTACCTCAATATCATAAAGGCTACATATGAAAAACCCAAAGCCAACATCATAGTGAATGGGGGAAAGCTGAAAGCATTTCCTGTAAAAATCTGGAATAAGACAAGGATGTCCACTCTTACCACCCCATTTAATATAGTACTATAAGTTCTAGCCACAGCAATTAGGCAAGAGTAGGAAATAAAAGGGATGAAAATAGGAAAGAAATAAGTCAAATTATCACTGTTTACAGATTGTATGACCCTATACTTTGAAGATCCAAAACATTTTACCGAAAGATGACTAGAACTAATAAACAAATTCAGCAAAGTAGCAGGTTAAAAAAATCAACATAAAAAATCAATAGCTTTCTTATATACCAATAATGAATCTGCCAAGAAAGGAATAAGGAAAACAATCCCATTCAGACTAGCCTAAAAAATAAATAAAATAAATACCTAAGAATAAATCTAACCAAAGAGGTGAAATACTTCTACAATGCAAAGTATAGAACATTAAAGAAAGAAATTGAAAAAGACACAAATATATGAAAAGCAGAATAAATATTGTTCTTCCATGTTCATGTGTAGGCACATAGTTAATATTAAAATGGTCATATCACAAAAAGTAATATATAGATTCAGGGCAATCCACATCAGAATACCAACGATATTCTACACAGAACTAGAAGGAAAAAAAAAACCCAAAATTCATTTGGAAGAATGAAAGATCTAGAAAAGTCAAAGAAATTCTAAGCCAAAAAAACTTTGAGATATCACAATACCTGACTTCAAATTATACTACAGAACTGTAGTAACAAATCTGCATGGAACTGGAATAAAAACAGAGAAATAGACTAGTGTACGGAATAGAAAACACAAAGACAAAAACCACTCACATACAGTCACCTGAGCCTTGACAAAGGTGCTTAAATGTACGTTGGAGAAAAGGCAACCTTTATAACACATGGTGCTGAAAAATCTGATTACCCATATGTGGAAGAATGTGACTAGTACCTTATCTATCACAATGCATAAAATATCAAAAGAGCTAGAAATTGGACCAAAAACCTTGCAACTCCTAGAAGTAAATATAGAGTCAACATTTCAACATCAAGGCACAGGCAATAGCTCTTTCAATAGGATACCTAAAATTCAGGAAATAATACAAGGAGTTAATAATGGGATGAAATCAAATTAAAAGGCATAAGTACACTAATGGAAATGATTAAGACTTTGAAGGAAGAATCTACAGAATGGGATAAAAATCTTTGGTAGCTACTTTTCTGACAGAGGATTAATATTTTTAATATTTAGAATATAAAAAACTCAAAAATATTAGCACTAAAAAACCAAATAACCTAATTAATAAATGAACTAAACAGACAATTCTCAAAAGAAGAAAAACAAATAACTGACCAACAAATATACGAAAAATGTTTGACCTGATTAACAATTAGGTAAATGAAAATCAAAACTACCCTGAGATTATCTCATATTAATTAAAATGGCAGCCATCAAGAGTAATAAATACTGAAGAGAATATGGACGAAAAGGAATTCTTCTACACTATTGGTGTAAATTAGTACAACTACTATGGAAATCAGTGAGGAAGTTCCTCAAAGATCAACCATGAAACCTACTTATGACCCAGTTATACCACTCCTTGGTATTTATCTCAAAGAATTAAAGCAAGTTTACTGTAGCATGCATACCCATCTTTATAGCATCATAAAGTATGGAACAAGTTGAAGTGTCCATCAACAGAGGAGTGTGTTAAGAGATTGTGGTATATATACACAATGGAGTTTTATTCAGCTCTAAAGAAAAATGAAATTATTTCATTTGCAGGAAAATGGATTGATCTAGAGACAATTATTTTAAGTGAAATAGGCCAAACCCAGAAGGTCAAGGGTCATATGCTTTCTTTCATATGTGGAAACTAGAGAGTTTTAAAGGAAAAGAAAGGTGGTGGTGGGGTGTCATGAAAATCGAAGAGAGATCAGTAGAGTAGAGGAGAAGGACCTTGAGGAGGGAGGAGGAAAGGAAAAAGAGAAATACTGGGGAATAATATTGGTGAAATTATATTGTTACGTTGTGTGCATGTGCAAACATGTAAAAGCAAATCCTACCATCATGTACAACTATAATGATGAATAAAAAAATGGAGGAAAAAGATGTTACCTTTTACAGTGGCCTGGGTACTAAGAGGGTTGCTTTTGGAACCACAAACCTGATAGAATAAGCCTGGCTTGCCCCAAAATGGTCCTGCTGCCTTGAGTTGTCTGATTCGGTTGGTTTTGTTTTAAATGCATCTGATGCTCTCTTTAGGGAAGAGTTAGCATAATCCAGAATTGGTGGAAGCAGAGTTTGAACTGTTTTCCAGGAGCACTAATGAACTCAATGGAGATAGAAACATGTTCTCCTTGCCCTGCAAAGGTGAAGGATGTGCAGTATCCCCTGCCAGAGTGGATTTCATGTGCAAGTCTGCACAGTGAACCTGTGCTTTGTTTTGTTTTGTTTCTGGGATGTTAACTGATCTTTGGCCCAATACCAGAGGGACACCATGGCTTTACTGTTGATTCAGATTCAGCTAAGATGAGTCAGCCTGAGGAGGGGATCCCACCTGTGACTCCCTGCAAAAACCTGGCAACAGTGCAAGAGCTCTTCCCTTATCCTTCTGAAAGGAATTAGAAACATCTGTTGCCAAAAAGCTACTCACTTTACATGAATTTATGGCTAAAATGAGAACATTTTTCTAGGACAATTTGTTAAAATTGTTTGGTTGATTTCACGTAGTCTTTGGTGTTGAAAATTTGTGGATAACCTTTACTTCATTTTATTTTTTTCCAACCCTTTATTTACAGCTGCTTTAGTTCTGAAATTTTACCAAAGCAAGAGTAGGATTAAGCTTCTTGCATAAAGAAATGTAGCTTAAAGGAAAATGACAGTTTTAACACTGCTTTCATTTCTTTTTCATTTTTGGTGTCTCTGCTTTGTCACTCAGAACATATTCATTAGGGGTTAGCTAAAGAATTTCTATCAAGGTTTTGATTTCCAAGGCAATTTGATGAGTGTATGCAAATAAATCTTAGAGGATTTGGATGTTCACATATGTGTATTCATAGTGATGAATGTGTCTCCTTAAGTTTTATTTTCTGAATTCATCTCAGACTATATTTCTGCATTTTTAGAATATTTCTGAAGAATGGATAAAAATATATAAGTAGATTTATTTTTTTATTGCATTCCTGCCTTAGTTTGACAACAGAACACAGATTTCAAAGCCTACTGATATAGATCTAACACTACCAATGCCTTGGAGACTCATGTCCAATTTATATTTCATTGGTCCAATATTTTCTGGCCTGAAAAATATCAAGGGTCATCGATTGACCATAATTTTACTGTAACTACCTTATCTATTTTACGGATCCTATTTAGTCTATTTTCTATACACCTCTGTTGAGGTAGTGCTTTAGAATAATGTTTCCCTACATGCATAGTGAATGGGACCTTCTTTAAAATCCTACTTACATTACACAGATTCACATGAACACAGAGGGAGAAGAAGTTCAGTTTTCCAGGAATAGTGCACTTAAAAACAACAGTAATGGAGAAATAAACATTTAATGAATTCATACTGGGCCAAGTACTCCTCTAAATAATTCATATATATTGACTCATTTTTTCTTCAAAGCAACCCTGTAAGGTAGGTATTTCATCAATAGACAACTAATGTCCAGAGACTTTAAAATGTCTTGCCCAATTTCACCTAGGTACCAGAGCCACAGATAAACCAGTATGATTGTATTAGTGCCCCATGGCTGCTATAATGAATTGCTACAAAAATTTATTTGCTTAAAAATACAGAAATTTATTTTGCTATAATTATGGAGCATAGAAATCTAAAATCAAGGTGCTAGAAGAGCTTGGCTCCTTTCTGGAAGCTCTAGGTGAAAGTCCGTTTTCTTGCCTGTCACAGATTCTCAAGGCTTCCACATTCTGTCACTTATGTCTTCCATCTTCAGAGTCAGCAATGGCCAGCCTAATCTTATTCACATTACCACACATTAATATTCTCACTTCTGTCTCTTCCGTGTATAAGGACTCTATGATTATATTCAACTCACCTGGAAATGCAGTATAATATCTTTAACTTAGAGTCAGCTATTAAAGTTCACACAATTCCATCCATAAGTTTATAGTTTCACATTGGCATATAATGTCACAGGTCTTGAAATTAGGGTGTGGATATCTTTGCAAGGTCATTCTTGTGTCTACCACAATTTTATTTAATTGCAATAGGGTTGTTTAATTTAGCTTTATTATTAAAGCACACAAGCTATTTGCAACGTCTCCAATGCATTGTAGCTATATGGTAGAAGATGTGCTTTAAGGTGGGAAGCAAAACTTGAGACCATGATTTCTATAAAGATGACTGATCAAACAATGTTACCCAGAAAAATAAATCGGTACTTGAAGAAGAGCGATAAAGAGTGGTAAGAAGCCAAATAAGTGTACGATATCAAGAAAAGTTGCAGAGAGTATAACTTTGTTTTAGTCCTGCAGAGAGAGCTCTGGAAACCACAGAGGACGTACCTCTAAGTTGCTCTGCAGTATTCAATGGTAAAAGGACTGTAGTATTTATATCCTTGCAATCTGGTTACTGGCTAAGCACTCCCTGTCCACATAAATCCCCATGCATTTCTTACTCAAGTTTACACCCCCATTTGCCTGCAGCGTTCCCCAATAAGAAGACTCAGCTTTGGGTTTGAAAAAATGAAAAGTATACTTTGAGGCTATCTGTACTACGGTTGTAAAAGTTACTCACAGGGAAATGGGCCGAGCAATGGCAGTGTCTACTATAGTATCGAACTGCTTCTACCCAAATGCTTAATGTCCCATATTATTTTATATGTTGTGGAACAATAAAGGGATTCTCTCACCCCGTATTTGCTGGTGGAAATAAGAGGATACAAACACAATAATAACAAAACCTAGCTGCCTAATAGGCAGTCACTTTTTATTCATGGAATCCTATTAAAATCTATTTGTATGTGTACTTCTATGCAAGGTGTGCTGTATAAGAATAGCCCCTTCCTTCACGATGGCAATATAAAGAAAACTTACACAAACAAAATTAGATGAAAATATTAGCCACTAAAATTCAGCATACCATACAATGATACAATCTGTAATTCCTAGAGGTTTTCAAAGAATAGAGCAGTGGGAAAACTCAGTGACTTTTTCAGCTACAAAATGAAAGTTTTAATACCTTTCTCAAGGGTCTTTTGGTAAAGATGAAATGCAATTGAATTGCAATAATTCATTTGAGCCCTACAGGTATAAATCCTGGATCAAGGCAACATCTCTACAAAGTTTAGCAAAAGACTGTTTAAGTTAAGTTTAACTTAAGGTTGTTCCAAATTTTGCATAGACATAAAAAATTGCATATACATACATACATATATGTATCATTTATGAAAATATTTGATAATTATTGACTAAGGTTAAATGGTTTTGAAAATTTTGTTTTTATACATAATACCATTAGGGTTATCATAAGTTTTAAGTCAGCAGTGAAGTTGAAAAAATGCCAAACCTAGGATTTATGTCTCTTTTTAGTAATTGCTTGGAGTCAAGAAAAGAAGTCTTAGAAAAATGAAATTAAAATTAACTACTAATTCTGTGGCCAAATAAGCTATCATTTATCATGACTCTAAAATATGTATGTTTGTGTGTATATATATATATATATATGTATATATAAATATATATATACAGAGAGAGAGAGTTCATAAATTATTTTAGCTTAGAATTAATTACATCTCAATTCAAATTTAAAATTAAACATAAATCCTGAGTTTTCAAGTGTCCAGTCTGAGCAAATGATTAAATGATGCCTGTATTTTTGTACTGATATTTTAACATCTATATTTTCTTATTTTATGAACATGGGAACACAGTGATTTAATACCAAATGTCATTTCAATAACCAAGTGGATTTTGATGAAGTATTAGATAAAATGCATTTGCGTAAGTGATGCTTTAATATTGATATTTTAATTGTTAGAGACTAGTGTGAGTTTTAAATTAAGTCACTTGGGGCATTCATAAACTGATATAACCTTATTTGGGTGCTAAGCATGGAAATAGTGTCCAAAACAACATATTAGCGTCCAACATTACTTAATCCTTAACTTGGTAAAATGACAGTTATGATTTGCTCTGGTCTGAAAGAAAAATTAATACACTTAATGTAGAAAAAAAGAAGTCACTATACTATTACCTCTGCTGAGACTTTTGACAATTTGGCATTATTTTAATAATTTTCTATTATAGCAAGGAAAAATGCTTCTAAAGGGGATACATATGTGATATAACACGATTTGTTTTGATAGCTTCTTCATCTTTGTGACCTAAAGACCTGACAAGAACAGTATAGAGAAGAAGTTACTTTAGTTCATATTTTCAGAGGTTCAATGTATGCTTGGTGGACTTGGATAGCTTTTGGCTAAAAGTAATGCAGAACATCACGGCAGAAAGGTCATGGAGGAGGAAAGCAGCTTAGAATATGGCCACCCGGAAGCAGAGAGAGCTCTGCTCAGCAAGGACAAAATATAAACCCCAAAGACATGCTCCAATGACAGTCACATCTGCCTCCGTTACTGCTCAGTTAATCCATACCATTGGATTAATCCACTGATTAGGTCATACCTCTTATGATCTGATCATTTCACTCTGAAAATTCTTGTATTGTCTCACACATGAGTGTTTGGGATCTATTTCGTATCTAAACCGTAGCAGGGATAAGTTAAGTGATATTTGGAGATTATTTCCACCTCTGAAATCATGAAGGATATTTTCATTTTTTAGTCTGCAAACTAACTAGGGAGATTATATTGATTTCACTCTTAATTTATGACTATCAGTGGTACAATTTTTCTTTACTTTTCAGGAAAAATATGGAACACTAATTATATTTTTAGTTTCACTTGACCTGAAGTTGGATTCACTTTCGTTTGATCTCTATTTATGATATATATGTTTAACTAGATAATAAACACCTTGGACAACTGAAAAAGATCACACAGATTCTATTTTAATAATCAGTGAAAAGAAGACTTTTCTTATTCTTATGTTCTTAAAGTGTTAAAAGGAGGAACTTACCAAAATTACATGCAAAGTAGATTGTTGCCTTATTGTTTAGTGGAATTAAGAGACAACAGCATTCCTTTATGAACACCTGACTCTGAATTGTTCCCATTTCCAGAAGGAAACAGAAATTACTCTATAAAAATTCTCCATGTTACAATTTTTGGTTGCTGGTTTCCTTGTGCTTTACAAGTGATTCTTCTTTAACACATTTCTAAGAAGTTAATATGAAACAATCATGGTCTATTTGAAATTTAAGGACCTGTGTGAAGGATGAGATAATAACCCTGAGGTGCCATGTAGAATTAAGGCATTAAGTCGCTGAGTTATTCTTGGCTTTCTAGCATGTGTCAGGGAACTGTACAGGATCCCAAGGAATAATAAAATGCAGCCACAGTTATCCTTTTGTTTCCCTTTGAAATTATCCAAAAAATGATCATGCATTTTTTTTCCCAATGATTAATTAAAATAAAACAAAATAATATGAATCTCTAAATAGTCAATTCATAAGTATTTAACAAAGTCCTTCCAGATGTCCGGCACTAGATCTGGCATATTAGAGACATTTTAAAAAAGTGTTCAACACAACTTTTTCCTTGAATAGTGTTTCTAGTTAGAGCATAGGACACCCAGTGAAATTTGAATTTCAGGTAACTAGTGGATTAGTTTTGTTTGCTTGATTTTTAGTATAGGGACATCTCATGAAATATTTGTTAAATCTACAGTTTTTATATGCTATATCTGGCAGCCCTCTTTCTCCAGAAACCCACAACTTGGTGAGAAAAGCAACTTACATATATATTAAACCTTCAGGAAGCAACATAACACAGCATGTAAGCAAACTGAATTGTGTAATTGAGGCCTGCACTTCCAAGTATTTTTCTCCTATGGCACAAATCAGAGATGGTCCTCATGAGAAACGTTAAGACCTGCATAAAAATTGTGAGTTATGATAGTTCCTGGT
Source organism: Aplodontia rufa (assembly GCA_004027875.1). Lineage (NCBI taxonomy): Eukaryota > Metazoa > Chordata > Mammalia > Rodentia > Aplodontiidae > Aplodontia > Aplodontia rufa. The sequence goes on along the minus strand of PVKS010014033.1, from coordinate 39,298 downwards.
TGTTTTCCTATTTCTTTTCAATTTTAGAAAGCAAATTGGAGTAGCAGGTAGGGAGAGTATAACAGGAGTAAAAAAATATCCTGAAACTACTCTAGTCATTTTGCGTTTTTTTTTAAATAAATTATTCAAAGTCACCTTTTAGCTATTGTTAGTAACAAATTACTTGTGCAGAAGATCTTGGCACATCAGTGCCTGTGTAGTTAAGGATTACTTTTTCTTTAAATGTCCTAGGATGTCCTGACCCCTCTGCACCCCAACCCCACACACAGTTAGTGAGAAAAGGAGGTGTGGAAAGTTTTATTGGTCAGATTAGATTTGAATGAACTCTAGAAAGCATAGAGAGGAGGCATTTAAGTAGTAGGGCATGATCATCTTGTAATCATGATGTAAGAGTAACCATTTCCCAGTCAATAAAATAATCAGGAACCAACCAGAAGTAGAAATATCCTCTTAGCTTCCTGAAATCATGGTAAATCAATGGAACTTACCTTGGAAGTCCTTATTAGACAAAGTAGCACATGTTGGACAATGATCTAACGTGTGTGGAAAGCTGCAGATGCAGTGTTTTGATTGCTGTATTTGAATTTCTTAAAAAGTAATCAAGAAACAGATTTGTAGTAAATTCCAAACTGTTAATTTAAATATTTTAAAGTCTTCAAGTGCATTTGAGAGTCTGAGGAGTAACATTTTTACATAAAGTGTAATGAACAGTGAGAGTCATTTGGAGAACTTTTTTAAAATGTCACAAAATATTCATTATACGAGCAAGTTTATTATATGTGTTGTATGAAATAATAATCTGTAAATAATCACTTAAACTTTTAAAATGTTTCACATTATCTCATCTGAATGTGCTTAATAGATTGTTTAGGAAATATTGTAACGTTATTAAAAGTAGCAACTACTCAACTAACAAGATGACAGTGTTTTGATAAATTCTTATTACGTAAGGTAATGAAGCTCAATCTTCAGTATGAGTCTCTGGACCCTAGATTCCCATCTCCAACGTGTCCCCTTCAAGTATTGACTTTGAGCATTAATTATCAGTTCCAAATGCTGCAGCTGCTTGCATTAATCTTTTGAGAATCTAAATAAAAGATAAGATTTGCATTGTGAAATAGAGTCTTTCTGGACTACTCGCTTAACCTCTCTCAATATGTTGAATTGAATAAGTGGCTTTACACTATGGAGTATGGATCTAGTTGTTGGCACATGTCCAATTCCATTGGTTATTTTGGAACACCTCCATTTTTTCAAAGATTACACACAACACACAAAAAAATATTGTCCTCATTTAACAAAGGGAGATGAAAGCTCAGGGAGGTTAAATAGCAGACTATTATATCAGAAGCTATTATATCAGAACTAGTAAGGAGAAGAACAAATACTGGTTCCAATTTTACTGGTCACGTGTTTATTTCCTCTCGTATTCCATCCTTCTCTTTTCAAACTCTTGGAAAGTATTTAAATTATTAAAATGGCCAGTGGGACAATGAAAATATGCTAAGCGCACCATGGCTGTTCATCGGTTTGTAGAAATTTGCACATATTTTTTCAGTGATCTCTGCTTGTCTCTCCATGATAATGTACTGAGGTAAGGGGTAATACCCCCTCCTTTCTTCATCTTCTTACAATGACCTGTCAAAGATGCCTAGGTATGGTTTGCCTAGGAATTCATCCAAATCTCACTGTCCACGTGGATCACATTTTGCTTTGTCATGTGCAATGCATCCAGTCATTTCTTTCAGTATTCTATAAAGAATCAGGGCAAAATGACAGCTAGTTTATTTCTATTTTGATATTTTTCACGAAATTGTTCTAAGTTTAAAACCTAACACTGGTCTATTTTATAGATTATGGCTTTTTATTATAAAAAGTTTCCTTTAGAAATTGTTCTGTATATTATATGTTAATGTAATTTGCTTCCTCTTAGATATCTATTTTAATGATGTTAAAGGTGTCAACAGTAGAATTTTCATATAAATTTTGAGGAACAAGGAAAATTTTAGTGAGTATGTGGGAACAAGCTTGTACTTGGAAATTCATCACAGATCTCAGAGGGGGAGTAGCAAGGAACAAAATTAAGAACTTCAATTCTTTAGATCCCAGCAACCACATTATTTTTCCTAAACATAAAATTTAGATGCTGTCCCCTCACAACACACATACCACCACTTTCCAAACTGAATAACAGAAGTTTCTTAGAAACATCTCTATTAAACTAGAGAACAGGGTGCAACTAGCTTATATTTTGAACACATTTTCTTGGAGTGGAAATTATGTGCTTTGGGATCTCTTGGCTAGTCAAAGAAAGGGAAATAATTAGCAACCACCATTTATTTAGATATAAACCACTGTACCAAAAAACTGTATATGGTATTAAAATAATAACAATAACAATACAGTTCCCCTATATAATTCATATGCAGCAGTGCCAACAAGGTTTACTTGAATTTAGATGGTGGTTCCTTGTCATCCCTGCCCTAAAGCTCTACCCTGCCTACATAGATCTCAGTGCCTCCCAGGTGTGCCTTGGCACTGTAAAGTAATTGAAACAGTGAGCAGATCAAGGTAATGACACACCTTGCTTTTACCAGAAGATAGCACTAATCAGCCTTCTGAGGATTCTGCATTGAGGACACCTACGTAGCGAGCTCTATATTTATAATCTATTGAGAATCTCGTTCCCCTTATTTCCCTGGCTAACTCTTCATTTTTTAAAACAATTTTTATTGTTTTTTAATTTTATTTTTAGAAAGATGTAGGGATGAAGAAAAATCAATACCTTATGAAAAGCACTGAGAAATTAAGGCAAAGGGAAATGGTATGTGTGATAGCAGGGGAGGGGAGATGGGAAGAGAGAATGAAACCAGCACCACAATCTCTTCTGTGAGGCCCAATAAAACTTTTAGAGCTGGGTCACAGTTTGATGCTATGCTTCCCAGCAAATAGTGAAAGAAGAAAGTGTTTAGTTGCATGCAGTATTAAAGTTCAATGTCCAAAAAGCATAAACAGACTGATTGCTCAATAGAAACATGATTACACGCATTGCTGGTACACCCTGAAGCCATCAGTTCATTGTAGCCGCAGTGTTGCTATTTAGTGTAACCAAATTTAGTGTGACCAATTCCATGAGAACTGCATGTTCTGAGAGTAGGTTGAATTGCCATCCTCTTATGAAAGCTGAATTACCTAACTAAGGCAGATGTCCACGCAGAAGTACGTTCCATTAAAATGAGAAAGTCCCTAACTAAGCATGGCCAAGAAGTGTTCACTAATGCCAACAATGCTGGAATTGTTCCAGAGGTTGCCATTCCGATTATCTCTTTGAATCTTTTTCAGCGGGTAGACGTTATAGTTCATTTTTATATATAAGTAAACTGAGGGTCAGCAAGGTCAAGTAATTATTATATATAATCAGAAAGATCCAGAACCAAGTACATTGGATTCCCCCAACAATGCTCTTTCCATCACACAATATGTATAGTAGATTGCTGATGGAAGGGGGAATAGTGGCAAGAGAAGAACTTTAGAGAAGCAGTTTCAGATAATATATAGAGTAAGTATTTAAGTAGAGGATATAGCATAGTACCTGACACATATTAAATGCACCAAAATGTCAGCTATTATACTAACACTTTGTTTTAATCATTTTGCTCCCTTGTCGATGTAATGATGGCCTTTGTTGACACTCTTACACTAGAATGTAGAATTACCAAATAACAAAAGATAGTATATATTGCAGTGTATCTGCATTCTTATTAAAATATTTTTGCCAAGATGGTAGTTTTTAGTATTTTCATCATTCTATTGCCTTGACATAATAGGAAATTTAAATATAATTCTGAAAGTTAGGATCTGACAGATGATAGAGATTTTGTAGGTCAGTGTGGTGCTTTAATCCTATCTATTTTAGGCTTCCTCTAGGTATAAATAGTTTGTTCTTGAGGATCAAGGTGAAATGCTTTCATGCTGAACTGTTTTCTGGAGACACTTTGTGTGGTGTTATTTGAGAGTCTACCACTTAATATCTTATGATAAGTAGTCTGTACCTCTCTGAAGGTCCTCTGCTATCTGCCTCTTGCCTCTTCTCTAGCATTTTACCTCATGACCCTCTGATTCTTATTATAGAGCACCAATAACATTGGAGTATTGGTGGTTTACCTACTTCTTCTCAACTCTGATTTCCCTTTTTGGGAACCTTTCTGTCTTAAAAAAAAATAAAAAAAACCTGTTCACTTCTACACAACTCCTCCCACCCCTTATCTTTACTGGCTAACTCTTCATTTTTTAAACTGTTTATTATGGTGATTATAATTACACATAATAATGGAATTCATTGAGACACATTTGTACATGCACATGATATAATTTGGTCAATTTCTTCATTTTTAAAGACTCAACCTAAGTTCTATTAGGAAGGCTGTGTCTAAATAGCTCCCTAACAACATAGCACCATCTGTTCATCTCTCTGTCCTGGTCATACCATTGCATATTTTAATGTAATTAAATTATATTGCATTATAATTCTCTGAGTCTTCTGCCTTTGATTCCCCCTACCACCTTCTGCCAAGACACATATTTTATGAACAAAAAAACTGAGACCATAGGTACTCTAGGGAAAAGAATTATTGATACTATCATAGTATGTCATTTCAACATATTTCATGTTGGTGGTCCATATCCCTCATTATTATCCACATTGTTTTATGGTTGCGTGGGTGTGGTTCTTTTTGGCTTTTGGGGAGGGGTGTTGATGCAAAGTTCTCCTGGGGCAGACTACCTACCTAACCAAGACATCATGAATTTTGAGGAGCTCCTTCTTTGGGCTCTTTTATCTTCTCATTGAACTCCTAAGCGGCCTTCCCATATCTGATTTAATGTTACTTAATAATGTTAGAGTGATCTTCTTACACCTGAAATTGTGTTACCTGCTGCCCTTAAGTCATTCCAATGTCTAAACATCATAGCCTTTTATTCTCTGCCTGCTACAGTTTGTCTCCAACCACCTTTCTGATGAAGTCTTCCATGTCTTTAATTCACCTCGGATCCAGCAAAGGTGAACTACCTAAAGCACATCATTGTTCATGCTGCTCCCACTATTTAGAGCGCTCTTCCTTATGTGACTACAGTAACAAATTTCACGAATATTTTAAGACCTAGTAAATTTCTCCTCTTTCACATATGCTCTTAAGGTTTCAACCTACGTAAAGTTTCCTTCTTTTCCTTCCAGATTCGTTCTTAGCTTGTAGGATTTTTATCTTTCCCATTTGTATTATAATTAATTTTATGCTTTCTAATAAACTCCTGGAGATTTATTTTCCTCCAACTGAAAATGGAGATAAGAATCTGTATCATATGCATAGTTTGTAAGTATCAAAGACCAACTCAAGCTGGTGTGGCTCATAAAGCAACTGTATTAGATGGACATGAGACATCTTATGGACCCTAGCGTTCATAGGTTTACTTGGCTTCTCAAAATTACAATGAGCATCAAGAAATCCATTCAAACCAAGTAGAATTCTCTTTCATCTCACTTTTTCTATTTATACCTTCTTTTATACGTACACCTGCTTTCTCTGCTTTTTCTGTCCATATAGTAAGTAGAGCCCCCATGTTTTTCTTGTCCTCAAGTAAAAGTGTCCGTGATTCCTGTCATTCCTATACAGAATCTGATCTGTTAGTTTGGCCAGGGCCATTTAGCTCTAAGCAGCTATGAGCATAGAAACTTACTGGCAGAGGAAGGGATCATGTAAGGCTGGACTTAAAGCATTGCATTCTTATTGAAATGTGATTATGGTGATCTGAGAAGACATTCTAAAACTGTATCACTGTTGTGATTGTTATGAAGATCAAAAATGATAATTTATGGTTCAGGAAGTACAGTATGTGGTACCTAAAGCCAGACTACAATGGATTTGAATCTGCTCTGCTGACACTCATCAGTTTTCTGACCTTGGGAGAATTGCCTAAATTTAGTCAAATTGGGGAAGTAGAATAGTAACTAAATTGTAGAATTGTTTTAGAAATTAGGTATCTAAAGATGTAAATTGCTCAGTAGGGAAGAAGATGGCACATGTGATTACTCAGTTTCGTATATTGTTAACTAAAATTTTTAGTTACTAATAGTCTCATTAACATGAAATAAAGATTTGTTTCCAACCTCATGCATTGCCTTTATTAATCTGGATTTCTTGACTGTAAGGAATATGCATTATATATCACTTTATCTGTTATAGTGCTTAACAGGATGTAAAGATGAAAACAATAGAAGGAAGGGAGGGAGAGAGAGATAGGAAGAATGCGAGAGAAGAAAAAACCTAGGAAAGATTGGCTAACTTGTTCATAAAGGGTATGGATCCACAGTTTGGGGGTAGGTGAAAGAAAATAGGACAGGTATCTGATAGAGTAAGATGACTAACTGCTCCACCAAAAATAGTGATCATATGGTAGCAAGATGAGATTTCTCAGCCTTGTGATTACCAGGGAAGGTGCAATAGATGATTATAAACCTCATGCGGTAGCCACACATAATGAAAACCACTAGATACCTTAGTTAAGATTATTAAAAGTTTCATGAAGAGTTTATTTAGTGAGCAGCCTATTTGCCATGTGATCTTTGATAGATGATCAGATGCTGTTATTATATTAAACTACAATTGTATTTACTGAGCTTTTTCCTTTGAGCCATTGAAGATATACTCTGCAAAGGTTATTGTAGAGTAAGTAATCCATTACAGCATAGGTTCCACTTTTTTGTTAACTACTGAGAAAATATTAATTAAGCTTGTGGGCCTGATTAGGTCATCTGTCCTCAGGAAATTGATATGTAAAATTCTAAGAATGAAAGAGAGTGGCAAACAAAGTTCTTTTTGCCCAATAGTGGACATGTAATTAGGCAATGTGAGTTCATGTTTGTGCTGTTACACAGTAAGGGAGATCAAGTCAAATATGACCATGGTATAGCACCATTTGTTCATAGCATTGGAGCTGGTGGACACCGATTTCCAAAGCTGGAGAGAGAGCATAATTAGTGTAAGGCACATGGATATTGATAACAGATAAGTATCAGTTAATATACAGATTCTCCTCTTTTTTTATTTACACAATTACAGGCAGATCCTTGAAACTCTCTGAGCTTCAGTTGCTCCATCTATTCCTATACAGGCAAACATTTTCTGCAAAGAATCAATAAATTTTCTACACTTTGTGTAACAAGTGTGGCCTCTGTCTTTATATTCTTTTTTTTTTTCTTTCTGTTTGATTTTCCAAATAGTGGTTAAGTGCCCCTGGGTTCAATCCCTGGTACCCCCCCAAAACAAACAAAAAACCCCAAGAGGTAAAGTCCACTGTGTGTTCAAACACTGTATAAAATGAACACATATTGCTCAATGAGTAATAATAAATATATGTAAATTTTTTGAAAAAAGGATACAACATTTACAGCTTGAGAACTTTATAGAAATAGGCTGCTCACAGGCTTTGCCCAGGGTCACAGTTTGTTGGTCTCATATTGTATGGTTAAGACAGTTTGCTTTTAAGCTGAAAATACCCATCTGGGAGAAGTGCTCAGTGATTGTTGATCCTCCCAACCATCAATGCCTCTGAAACTTTTGGTCAGTTTCAACTGGGCAGATAGCTCTTTTCAAAATGACCCTACTTCATTACCATCTCTGCTTTATGATTATCAACTATGAATTCAAGGTGACAGTTCATGGCTGTGATACCTGCGTTCCCAGTACTCCCAATACAGTAGGTAGTCACTTAAGTACTATCCCCTGGTAGTAGGGAAATGCTACACCAGCACTGCAGCATTCAGAGCAGTGACTATGAATGGATCATAAGTGAAATTTAAAGTGGGTGTGCAGTACCCAGCACAGTTCCCAGAACATAAAAGAAAGCTAAAGAAGAGTGTTCCAGGGTGTGGTGGCACACACCTGTCATCCCAGAGGTTTGAGAGACTGAGGCAGGAGGATCCCAAGTTCAAAGCCAGCCTCAGCAACTTAGTGAGATCCTACAAAACTTAGACCCTGTCTCAAAATTAAAAATAAATAATAAAAATTAAAAATGCTCTGGAGATTTGACTCAGGGGTTAAGTGCCCCTGGTTTCAATCTTTGGTACAAAAGAAAAAAAAACAGGAATATGTTTCAAATGTCTCTTATCTGTCCCTTATTGTTGTGCAAATTGAAATACTTGGGCATATTGAGTTGAAATAATGAGAGCAGTGGGTAGTAGTGAAGGTAGACTTCTTGATGGTACTAATGTCATGGTCCTTAGCAATTTTGTTACAGTTATGCAGGAAGGATTTAATGGTTTTCCCAAGCAATTCACTTTAGTGTCTAACAACAAGCAAGAAAGAAGAATAATAAATCCAGACCACTGGAGAACGTACTGCTCCCTGATAGTTCTGATTTTTGTTCCCCCTTCCAGAAACTTTATAGGTTTAACACTATCGTACAAGGGGAAAAAAATGCTCAATTTTGTATTCGTATAGTCAACATGTGCTCTTTTGTAATTTCTGCTGTCCCAACCCTGCTAGCTTCATTTCTCTTTCCTTCCTTACTTGCTTCCCGGGTTCAAGCCATTATTAATTGCTCGATGCTCCCTGTAGCCAAGATTCTTTCATGCTTTTTCACAGGCTGTTTCTGGTGGCATGAATACCTCAATTTTTTTCTGTTGACTAATTTTGCATAACAGTTCATAGTTGAACATATTGCTTTTTACCATATTTTCCCAGATTTCCACCATCTCCTAGTGAGGGTTGGAACCTTCCCATGTGATGAGATGTCATGTTACTCTGTTCACTCCTTTAATCCACTTTGATCACATTATAGTAAACTGGTGTAATAATTTGTTTCACCAACTAAACTAAATTATTGGAGTCCAGTGACTTTATCATCTACCCAGCCCTCTGTATACCCAGCATCTAGGATTACTGGCTCAGAGTTACATTCAGAAATGTCAATCAGGATTCCCAGATAAAATACAGAATATCTAGTTAAATTTGAATTTTAGATAAACAATGAATATTTTTTACCATAGGTACATTATTACATGGGACACACTTATACTAAGAAAGTATTTTTTATTTATCTGAAATTCAAATTAACTTGGATTTAATTTTGTTCCATGGATGAATAAATGAATGGATGTCATTCTTTTCTGTATTATAGCAAAAAGCTATTTCCATCATTTCTGCAGGTTTCAGACTATAGATTAAGCCACAGTAGAACATTTCCACAATGTGATCTCAAGTCTTTCACTGTACCTTAAAAGCAAGTTTCCCCCACATGCTTATTTGCTTATTCACATAATAGCCCTGTTAAATGCTATTTTTTCCCAATTAAAAATTTTCCCATTTTTTAATAAAAAACTTTAAAAGCAGAGAACTTCATTAAGTGTCTGACTTCAGATCATACAACTAAGTAGTGATGCTTTTGGTATTTGAATCTTGATGAAGTGACCCTTGAATCTGCTTTTCTGACTACTAGTAATACTCTGTTGTTTGGATGAAAAGATTTAGTATTATGTAATATCCATGGTTAATGCTTATATGTGATTAAATTATGAAAGATCATTATGAAGAGAAAAATCTATTTCTCAATTACCAGTGGACATATTTTTAAAAGAATATCAAAGCAATATTAAATGTAGGTATTAATTACTTACAACCATGTATATCTGTAAATATTTATACACTTATGAATAAAATCAGTAACAGATCCAAAATGCCACCCTCTTGATTGCTAAGAATTGCTAAGAGACTTAAGAAGCAGATGTCCTTGCTGAAAAAATGCCTTCTTTAGTTTGATGTCTATTTGCAGTGATTGCTTCCAATGAAACTGGCGCAAAAGGCAAACTGTGAAAGATACTGGAGGAGACTGTCAAACGTTTTTACTACTGTTACCTGTTAAACTTGTATCGCTCTAATGTAATAAGGCAGCACAAGCATAAGTTAGCTGTACTTCTGATAGCTAGGAATGATTTTGCTGTGAGGGTTGTGGGGTAGCTTATGAATGGGTGGCCTCCGATAGCCACATGGTAAACACAAAAGACCTCCAGGGACTGTCAAACTGCCAAGAAGTTGCTGATTAGCCTCAGCTGCTATTATTTTGAGTATTTTTAAAAAATCTATATCCTAAAATTATGACATGTAGTTCAAGTCTATTACATAAAATTCAAAGGCTAAAAAAAATTCTCTCTCCTTTCCCTCTCTTTTAATTACACAGTCTCTACCCTATATGTAATTACTTTTTCTAATGTATCTAGAAAAGATCCATGCATTTTAATTTATTCTAATTTATGAGAACATGTGTGTATTTTATACAAATGATAGCAATATGTACATTGCCCTGTGGTCTTTCCACTTAAGATATACAGGAGATCATACACATGTAGGCCCTCTTCAGTTTTTTTAAAAATAATTATTTCCACTTATTATTTTACAAAATGTATTTAAACAATTGTGGATTGGTGGATAGTTGACTAATTACCATGTTATTTCTACACATAATGCTATAATAATGTCCTTTGAATGTTATTGTTGCCTAAAAGACTATATATTTAGAATAAATAATTGCAACAAATAATTTAATGCATAGTGCTAAATTGCATTTCTCCCAGCTTGTGTCCACACGCTTTTTACATTTCTCTTATTAGGTGTGAGATGTTGTATATTTTCTTAAGTTTAAAACCATTTTCATTTGGGCTGGAGCGGTGGCTCAGTGGTTTCGGCGCTTGCCTGGCAAGCACGAGGACCCGGGTTCAAACCCCAGCACCACATACGTAGCTAAGTGTTGGAGCAGCGAAGGCCATGTGAAAAACTAAATAACGTTGTTTCTCTCTTTCTCTGTCTCTCTCACTGTCCCTCTCTCTTTAGAAAAAAAAATTTTTTTTTCATTTCCTTATCTGTGAACTATCTGTTCATGTATTTTGCTCATTTTTTAAGTAGGGTATTTTTCACTATATTTTTATCAGCTTTTGGAAACGTTTAACATATTAAATAAATTATCTTTTGGATATTTAAATATTTAAGCTCCAAATATTTTAGGACTATTTCAGTGCACTAAATGTATACGCTAAATATTTAAGTTCATTTCAGTGCTCAAATGTCTATATTCTTATAACAGGTACTGGGCAGGTAGAGCAAGTCTAATATGTCAAAGTACATGGGGAATATTAATATGTTCAGTAAATCAAATTCATGATTTTCTTTTTGCTAACCAGTGCTGACTATGGGAGTTTTGATTGTATGCAGTAATTTGGCATTTGCACTCTTTATTCAAATTGGATAGATACATTTTAGTCACTGACATAAAATGTTTTATGAAAATTGTTCCAGAGCTGCCATGATATGTCACTTAATATTCAAATAGTAGATCACAATTGTACATATATAATATCCTTTTTATCTAAAAAAATATTCTTGGTTGCAGGACTAATCATCTCAGGAACATTGAAAACTATGATAATTACAACATGTAAAATGTCCATATCTGCAGAGCCTTAACTGATTACAGAAGAAAATGATACAGTGATTTTGATCACCATTCCACATGTGGAAAATTGAAATGGAGAATGAAACATTTTCTCAAGGTCATAGATCAATTTGGCAATAGAACAAGAAATAAGAGATGCTCTTTTGATTCGTTGCCTAGAATTCCCTACAAGAAAGAACATAGTCCTGGCCTGAAGGCACATTTTTATGTACAAATGATATTTACTTAAACTATTTGTCCATGCAATTTAAAATTCAACTCATATATGCATTATTTGAGTTTTACTAGTATATCCATCCAGCCATAATTCTAATATGCTTTCCCTTCTTCTTCTTTCAAAAAAAGAAAAATCCAAGAATTACTTTTCCATTCTGCAAAAGAAAAGAAACAAAAGGAAATAAAATTTTATTCTAGTGCATACTCATGACCCCATGCACACTCATTATTTTGTTTATGTCTTCTCAAATTTCACAAATTGCTTCAGCTCATCACATTACAAAATTACATGCATTGCTATTTGAAAAGTAAAATCAGTAAAACCTGACTTATCGTAGTCCAGATTTTTTTTATGAAGCCTAGTGCAGAGAAAGGGAAAGTTAGGAATAAGAAGAAAATGGATATTTATTTTGAGTAAAAAATTTTGCATCTAAATATCTATTATGTTATACTCCAGGACTTATTTTGCAAAATTTCAATAGAACAACATTCTTTCTTCACTTTTTTTCCCCATTAAAATATCTCTAAATCATTGAAAAGCTGACCAAATGGGTCTTTAAGAAAACAATAGCAGTATGATATCTAATCCTGTGCTTCTAAATTGCTAATAAAATATTAACATGGAATGACAAGCTCTTCCTTCCCTCTGTAAATCCTCTCTGGGGAGACACTCTAAGCTTGTAAGGCCTTTGCAAAGAATTTAATAGTTAAAATCAAAGTACAGAGTAAATATCATTTGTACACTAACAAGAAAGAAATTCTGTTTTAGAATTTCTTCAGTGTATTTCTTATACTAGCAATAATGGAATATAAAGAGAGTTATCTGAAGTGACTAGATAGGAGCAAAAGCCATTAATCATATCTTAAGATTTAGGGAAATGAATTCAGTCAGTCATGGAATATAGAAGATATATGGGTTCCAGTTGAAACTTGGTTCAATTAATGTAAGAAGAGGAGCACAACAGAGAAAGAAATAGCAATGTATATTCCTCTACAATTACTTCTTACTCCCCTTTCACTAACTCCATATATAAGGTTGAACCAAACGAAATAGCCAGTATTTATTTTTAACCTGCTAAAAAGTGATTTTATTTGGTTCAGTCTAGTCAATATCTATATTAATTGTCATTGAAGCATGCCATGGAATGTGAAATTTGCATGTCAGATAAAATATTCATTAAGCTATCACCTCAACAGACGTAATAATATATAAAGAGGAATGTTAAAATTGAATTCTTCCTAATTAATCACTCCTTTTTTAGTTATTATACCCTTCCTGGATCATGATCCAAAAAGGTATTACCTTCTTTTATGAAGTGAATTAGTACATTGAATAGAAATATCTATGTAGCCATGAAGAATAACTTTGGAATTACTTTGTGGATAACACATAATTTTTTTACCTAGAGAATCATTCTCTTTTTTACTAATGGAATTAGATTGTTTTGTTTTATTTATTTTTTATTGACATACAGTAACCATAGATATTTATGGTTATAATGAGATATTTTCACACATATATACACATTGGATAATGATTAAATCATGGTAATTAGCATGCTCAGCTCCTTGAACATTGATGATTCTGTTGTTGTGAGAACATTGAAAATCCTTTCTTCTATTTGAAATGTGCAATGCATTATTCTTAGCATTTGTCACTTTACTATGTAAAAGAGTTCCAGAACTTTCTCTTCTTATCTAAATGTAATATTGTTACATGTTGATCACCCTTTTGCTATTTCCTTTCCTCTCTGTCCTCCGCAGTCTCTGCTTAACTACCCTTCTCCTCTCAACTTCTATGAGATCCATTTTTTATATTTTATATATGAAGTATTTGCTTTTTCGGGGCTTGACTTGTACTTGTTTCACTTAACATGACTTCTTCCAAGCTCATTCACTGATTTCATTTTTGTATGGCTGGAAAAGTATTCTATTGAGTGTATATATACATTACACTTTCTTGAGTCATTTGGTTTTTTCCATATCTTGGCTAATGTGAATATTGCCACAAGAAACATTGAAGTTCAGATGCATTTTTGACACATTGATTTCATTTCCTTTGCATATACATCCAGCAGTGGTATTGCTGAATCATGTGGTAGTTTTTCATATGGCTGTTTCTATCATTACTACTACATTTGTGAAAAATAGAATATAAAAAGTAAAGCATTTGGAAGGATATTCACCAAGGTGTTAATTGTATTTGTACTGTAGTAGAAATACTTCTTATCTGAAAAACTTGTTTGTATTCTTTAGAAATGCTATTGAAGGATCATCAAGGTTTTCATGGATGAACATTTGAACTGGAAAAAAAGATTCTTGGAGGAGCATGTGCAATAGGCGTGACATAATTAGTGACTGGCATATTTTAAGAATGTACTATAGTTTTGTGTCGAAGTGAGCAGAGGCTATTCGTGTGGTGGTGAGGAGGTGAGTCAGATAGTAGAGGACATTAAATTCTAAAAGATATGTTGGTACTTTTTGGAATTCTTCCTTTGAAAGTTCTTGTGTAGAGAGTTGACATAACTAGATTTGTATTAGAAAATGTGTGATAAAGTGAGAGATGGATTCGAAGGAGAGAGTGAAGGGCAGATTTGAGGGAGGCTAGATCAGTGGTCCACAGTAGAAATGATAATGGCCCAGCATGTTTGTAAGAGGGCAAAGGATGGGTAGATATTAGAAGTATAGAAAGGTATAACCAATAGATGAAACATGTGCTGCCTGGCATGGAGGCATCCTTCTGTAATCCCAGCAGCCAGGGAGGCTGAGGCAGAATGTTTGCAAATTCTACTCAGCCAGGCCCTAAGCAACTTACTGAGACCTGGTCTCAAAATAAAAAATAAAAAAGGCTGGGGATGTTGCTCAGTTGCTCAGAGGTTAAGCACTCTGAGTTCAATCCCTGGTACCAAACAAACAAACAAAAAGTTTAAAAAGCAATGACAGGGTAGCATAAAAAAATGAATCTATTCTTTTTTCAGTCTAGGTGAAAGCAAGAATGCTAATGCCATTTGCCAAGAGAAATGACCCAGGGAAGACGATGGCTGTGAGGTTAGGAGAAAATGAGTTAGTTTTGAATTAAAGGTTGTAATGGGACTTCAAAATGAGAGCATCTACAGAAGGAGAGGGGACAATTAGAAATAAAGACTTTCAGGACACTAACATAAAACTAGTAGCTGATTACATGGATAATGTGAGTTTTCCCCAATGAGGGAAGTCAGATCTATAAAACCGTGAAATCAGAATTTTATAGTCAAAATAGTCAAAATCAGAATTTGTGGGTGCAGTAGAACCTATATATTCATGGATGAGGGGAAAAGACCTGGAAAAATAATCAGAGTGCAGTATCAGAAAAATTAATTGTGAGAAAGATTGATTATAGAAACTTAGGAAAGATGGTTTCAAGAAAGAATATTAAAGAGGTTACATGCTTCCTTGATACCAGAAGATCCTAAAATGATGGTAGTTATCGTTTATTGGTTACTCTGTCCCAAGAATTGTTAGGAGGTAGTAATAATTTCCATATGCTAACTGATTATTCATTTCATATATGAATTTTATTAGAGTGGTAGAGGTATAAATCATGTGGGAGTGGCTTTGAGACTAAATGGGAATTGGAATCAATAAATGGCCCAATGTGAATGTTTCTTAAAAGCATTTATCTGCTTTGGGATACAGTTTTCAAATAGCGCAATCAGATTTGCCACGAGCTTTACAATTCTCCTTCATAGTTAATTCAGTACTATAACTGCATTTTATGTAGCCCTTTAATCCTTGTCGTATACATTTTAATTATCCTCCTTGTTATGGTAAGACTGCTTTGGATTTTTATGTTGAAAGGATGTACTTTGTCTTGTGCAAACCCAATCTAACTGGAACATTAAACTAGTACACATGACATAGAATGAAGACCCATGGATTTCTGAGAGCTCATAAGCAACAGGAGGAGTGTCACTTTTCCTGAAGGTTGGCACAGAGGATTGCAGGAACGCTGTTGACAGCAGTCACGTTGCTCCAGAGCTGAAAAGGGAGAGCCCCTGTTCTGACAGCTACTCTGCATGAACTATGCCCTGCTTTGGCCACACACACGCTTGCATTCATTCCCCTGATATATCCATGTACCAGAGATTTCTCTACTAGCCATGAGACACAGAATTGCTTCAGATCAAGAAGAGTCAATGTAAATTCTTGCTATGGATTTTTCAGATACTGACAGTGACTCTACTTTGGGATACAGCGATGATGAAGATTCCAGTGATGAAGTTCAAAGAATATCAGAGTCAGTGCACAGAAAAGTGTTTGCAAATATTTGGGGTTGTTTTTTCATGCTCTATAATTTCATTGAAAGGAATTTCTAACTCCTCCAAAAATGCTTAAAAAGAGACCATTACTAAACTTCATAGCTTTAACTGTGATTATTTGTTAGTCAATAGAAAGTTTATGAAAATATTTGTTAACCTGCCAAACAGTAGCTCCTTTTGCAGTAGTACATGTCTATTAACTGTCATGCCAAAAACAACTAATATACAGGCACAGAATGGATGAAGATGAGATTTTATTTTTAAGGACAAAGTGCATGTTATACCTGGACTGTTATGTAGATACATATACATTTACATGTTATAAAGGTATAAGACTATTGTGCTGGGCAATCAGAAGCAGCATGTGAATGGTGAACGCTTTTAACTAAATAGATGGGGCATTATCTATTAAGTCATAAAATTTTGTCATGGTCAATATTTTCAAAATTTCATACACTTTGCACTTAGAAACTATTAAAGAGGCTAGGTAATATGCAAAGTCAGACATAGTGTGAGCTAATGGAACACAGATTTGGCTCTGCTCAAAGTCATGTTCTTTTCACAGCAGTATACTGGTTATGTGCTCCATTATCAGAGTTTACTATCACGAAATTCTAAATTCTAAACAGTTGATCTGTCAAAAAGTAAACTGGAAAAAAATTGACTTTAAAAATAATACAATCCTCCTGCTTTTCCTTTTCCTATGCCTAAACTAGTATTACTGAACCCCTGCCACCTGAGTAAATCCCTTATGAGAAATCAGTATAATAATAGCTATGTGTGGTCAGATGTGTTTAATGAAAGCATGACTTTTTAGGACCTCTGTATTTACCATGGCACTTGGAATACAAAGGACATAAATAATACAAAATCATCACAGAATTGTCAGTTTTTATCAATAATACTGTTTCTTTAAAAATTTCTCTCCTAAAATCACAGGTTAATATCAATACTAGATCAGATAGCATTTTGTTTTTTGTAGGAAAAAGCTCTCACAGTGTATAGGAATAGCATTTATAAACACTTGCATATAGAGATATCAAGACATTAAGCACTTTAATAGCAGAAATACAATGACATTATAGGGGCAACATGAGTTCAGTATGGAATGAGGTTGGCATTCAGTAATTTTCTATTATTATGTAACAGGATTGTAAAGCAACATAGCAGACTAGGACATAACCAAATATCACAATCTGATAATTTGAGAATCAAAATGCTCATTAATTCATTTTGCAGGTGGACACCCATAAGTATATTAATGCTTATTTTATTGACAATTATATATAATTTTCATAATGATAGCTATTATGATTATTTACTGCCAAAAATTTATTCTGCATTTTAATAAACTTAGAATTGTCGAAATAAACTCTGGTAGAAGAACATAAAATCACTATACTGTTGTAGAAAGAAATGACTTTGAGGACAGTCAGATCTGTGTTCTAATTACAGAGAAGCACACATTAACTATATATTGTTGTATCACCTAGCCTCTAGCCCCATGTATAAATTTGAGATAGAATAATTGCCTTTTGTTATATGAAATAAATGAGATTTATGTGAATTGTTTAATATGTTTACTGACATATGCCAGATGTTCAGTAAGTGGCAGATATAAAACTGTTATTTATAATTATTCAATATATTTTGTACCAGTGTTGTGCTCTTTTAGTTTTTATATATATCACTTTACTTGGTATTAATCTAATTCTAGCCAATATATATACATTTTCCTTTTTAAAACAAAATAAAATATTTTCCATTTCTGTTACTAAAGCACTTTTCTGATCTTTGATTTTTTTTCCTCATCTGTATTTTACAACATCAATGTTGTCTTTTTGTTGCAAGGAAATTGAATTCCATTTTAAAAGTATACTCACTTTAGGCCGGACAATATAATAAAATATTAAAATATTGGATATTTGTGATAGATACATTAAAATTTATATGTACAGAATATGTATTTAAAATGAGGCATAATTAATATGTACTACTTTTTAAAACTCTGGACGGTATCTAAATAGTCAAGATGAAAATATACTTTATGGAAAGCAAGTTTTAATATGAACTCTATAAAGGCGTGATGTTTTTCTTGTTGTTGTCTTAAGTCTAGCAGTAGTTTGTAGTAACTTATGCTGCTATAAGCAATCCTAAGAAATAAGCCATTCATACATTTTATGAAGAACTGTATGGGTATTACTGATGTTTTCTGCCTATCGTGTTTATTTTACTAAAAATTCAAACTGAGAAAGTGATAATGGTTGGAAATACATTGTCTAATTCTGTGAAGCAGAAAAAAAAATTCCCACTTGGGTCCTGGGTAGGAATGTTTTTATAAAACATCAAATGGAGTCTCTACAATGACCAACATGATGGATATTGTTGGAGATAAGAAGAATTAGAAATATTAAGTAATTGAACACACTTCTTTCTGTGTGCTTGGCACTATGATTCACTTATTTTTGATGATCTCATTTAATGCCACACAGTGAACAGGGCACTCATTATTCCCATTTTATAAATGACGAAACAGGCTTTCCATAGCTTGTAACTTTGAACCCTGAACTTTACTCCATAGCCCCAGGGTTCAGGAATGTGATGTTCACACCATTCTTGAAGTACACACTATCTAAGCACCTCCTGTGTCAGGTATTTGAGAAAAAAAAAATGGGACTAAAATTACCCATGGTCCTTGCCCTCATGTGGTCTAGTGGGATGGAGACAGAGGTACCAACCAAATGGACACATAAGTAAATGTATAAATTTAAAATGGTGATAGGTGCTTGCATATAGATTATATGTAGGGTGAGGAGAAGAGGTAAATGGGGAACCTTTATTAATTATTCCAGGACGGCATACCCAAGGAAAGGGTTTTCACCTGAAATCTAAAGGATAACCTGGGGTGAAGGAGGCAGACAGTTTGGGGGGGATTTTGTAGGCCTATGAATAGCATGTTATGAAGAACTCATGGCACTGAGGTGATGTGTCTGTCATTGAAAGGAAGCCAATTTGGCTGGAAGGCAGAGAATGTGAAGGACGTAGTCAGAGGATCATACTGGGAATTGATAAGACTATAATAAAAATTTTAAAGTCAAAGAAGAGCTTCATCTCATGGGTAGATTAAAAAACTATGATAATTAAGAGATTTTTTCTTTAATAATGTAACCATTTAGAAACAGAATATAAGAATGCTACTCATAAGAGAAACATGATATGAAATACTTAAGAATATGTTCTCATTAAATGTCAGGACCCAAAGGAAAAAAATTATGAAATCATATTTAAAGACATAAAACTGTATCTGAAAAAGTGGAAAGTAATGTCATATTCCCTTATGGAAAAGAATAATGTCACCAGAAAGTCCTTCGTCATAAAATAATGTGTAAATAATGTACTATAACACTACTAGAAGTCTAATGTGGGTTTCTTCAGAAGTAAAAGAATTATTTTAAAGTCTATATGAACTGATGAATGCTTAAGAATGTGAACACATTTCTGAAAAAGAATATTAATGAGCTGAAAGTCAGAATACTCAGAATTTCTATGTTTCTAAAAGCAACCCTACACTTTTAACAGCATGGGAAAGCAGCAATAAAAGATGAAGAGATCACTGGTGAAAATACAGAAGTATCTGTAAATTCAGAAGTATCTGTCAAAAGTTTAGAAATATAAAAACTCACTAGAATCATTTGTATTTTTTTAAAAGAGAGGGGGGACAGTGAGAGAGACAGAAAGAATCAGTTTTATTTGGCTTTTCATGTGGCTTTTGTTGCTCTGACACTTTGTTGTGTATGTGGTGCTGAGGGTTTGAACCTGTGTCCTTACACATGCTAGGCAAGTGCCATAACCACCAAGCTACCACTCCAGCCCCTCATTTGTACTTTTAAAAGCCTGCTATTACAGCTCAATTTACAATAGCTAAATCATGGAAACAACCCAGATGTCCCTCGCTGGATGATGGATCCAAAAGCTGTGGCACATATATACCATGGAATTTTACACAGCAATTAGAAACAATGATATTGCAGCCTTTGAAGGTAAATGGATGGCTATGGAAGAAATTATGCTGAGTGAAATCAGCATAACCCAGAGATCCAAGGGTGGAATGTCTTCACTCATCTGTGGAGGCTGGAACTAGACCCTGACCATTGAGAAAGGTGGTCTATTATCATGTGTTAAATCCAGATAAGGTGTAATGTTAAACAACCTAATGCTTTTTTAGAGATGTTGTGGGAAGGGGAAGGGAGGGATAAGGGTGGGTAATTGAGGGGGAGGCTCTTGGGGGTAAATCTAATCTTCAGAATCTATATACATTTTATATTATTTTGTTAAAAACTTGTATGATTGTTCAACAAATAAATTTCTTAATAAAAAGCCTGCTATTAGAGACATGTTTTATCATTTTTAGAATATAATTAATAATATTATATTATTTGTATTTACTTATATGTACTTATTTTTGTAATTTTTGAGATATTTTTCATTAATTGTATTTGCTTATAAATTTAGTATCTTAAGAAAATCATGCATTTGCAGTATAATTTAATATTATCATTACAATGATGGTATTACATTTTTAGTGGCTAAGAATAAATTCTATCTCTTGACTTACCACATTCACCTTTGACTACTGGAGAAAACAGGAAATATCATGGCAGACTTTTAAAGGTTGACTAGCTTAATAAAATTACTGCAATGACAAATCCTTGAAAAGAAACCATTTTTTACATACTTCAATTGGTATGACTAAGATTTTTCAAATACTCTTGAAGAACCATAAACTTTGTAATGAATGAATAGTTGTGTGTTATAAATTGTCAAATGGTTACATACATAAAAGCAGGGTTTCTAAAGCAGGGAAATAATTAAAACAGATCCATTTTTCTTAAGGTAACAATGACAAATTGATACAGGAGTGGATCAGATACTCAGTTTCCTGAAGTATATCTTCAGCTACTTTCACAACTTTTATCTATTCATGTCCATTACTGTCTTTATCATCATCCAATTAATTCATAAATTCCCCAGAGAGCAAAAGAAATGATGATATACAATGTTGTTCCACTTGTGTAAGTAAAACTTGAAATTTGAAAATTTTAACAAGTGGATTATAACTGGAGGATTTGCATGATTAATGACAAGGGTGCAGTGGTTTCTTTAAGATAAATTTGTAATGATCAAAGCTTAAAGCTGAAAGTGGCCCCAGTCAGAAGATTTATATAATTCAGTAGGCTTCCTGAATGAATTACAATAGGCAATTTTCCTTGATATTAAAGATTATTCTGTCCTAATGTCTCTATTTTTTTTATACAGGGAAGATGTGAGAACAGCGAATGTAATTGCCGCAGAAGCCGTAACTTGCCTGGTGATTGACAGAGAGTAAGTACATTGCTGTCCTAAGCATTTTGCACATTCATGAATGTTTGGAATTAGACACCCTATTAATACTTGTTTCATATGTTTTCATTTTAAAATGAGTTCTATATTTGATTCTCATTCCATATTGTTCTTGGACGTGGCTGTCTCTGCCATTCTATCTATGTTTGTGATTTTTAATAAGTTTTGTAACCACTATGAACTTCACCTCAACTCATTAGTTAAGTGTGTATAATGCAGTATCGGAGGGATACGATTCATGAGAACGTGTAATTAAAATATTTGTCAAAGTTCCTTTTTTCAGAAGGTATTCAACTAATACTAGCTGCTAGGGTAATTTTTTTTTGAATAATAGTTATTGCTGTTGTACAAATGGAGCATTCTTTAGTGTGGGTTTGTTATTTGCTCCATTCTCCCATACAGAGACTTCTATGTAATAGAAGCATTTAGAAAGACACATTTAGAGACAAATTCAGTTTGGGGATATATATTTAGAGGCATTGAAAGTGTGTTTCATGATCCTAGAACTGTGTCTACTATCCATTCAGGCTTGCTGTTCTTAACATCTGAATGCTAAATTACAAACATGATTTCATTGCCTGATTACGATGCATATGTACTAGGTAGACCCATTTGAGCACACTTTTCCTCATTGCCATGTAGATGGGGAAGTTTCACAGAAAAGCCAAGCTGACTAAAGAGAACTGTGAAACAGCCATCCTAGTGGGTCCATTACAGCTGTACAGGCAGTGAGCATCTGTGTGGATGAAACTAAGGGACCAGATGTCATATGCCTAGATGATGGTGTTAGATGCTGAGCTCAGCGGACTCTGGGTGGAGAAAGATCCCACTTGATTCACAAATCTTACTTTTGAGGCCAAAGAAACAAATTACCAAATGATGGTAATCTCTGTGAACATTTCAGAAATAGTTATGTGTCTGGCTCCCATAAACAGCAATTATCCTTTCATGTGTTCTTCTATTTGCCTCACACTTCACTGGGGCTCTATCAGGTACAAGGCGTTGTACTAAAAGAAGAAGAATCAGAAGTACAGCACAGATGCCTGTGCGGTTAGCCTCTACTAGAGATGTGGCACATACAAAGAATAACCATCATGTAAGGCAGAAATCAGAACAGTCCAGAATAAACTTTTAAGGGTGGCCTAAAAGAGGAGTGGCTACTTCTGAGGAGAATCAAGAATTCTTTGTGGAAGCAATGTCATTGCTACGCAGATCTAGAAGCATAGCAAAGGCACTATAAACACAGTGAAGTATATGAAGGCTCTCATGAGGATACTTTGAGCCACTTAACTAGCCAGTGAAGCTGTGGAGCAATTGTGGGAAGAAGTTCAAACTAATGAGTTCACAAGCATGTTGGGGTGGTTCACTGGGAGCTCTGAATGTTGGGACAACTTTATGTGGCAAAATAGTGTCTCTGTAACAATATATTTGGCAGGCTCATCTGAGAATAATGTGAAAGATGAATTAAAGGGAGAAGCTGAAGATGGAATATCTGGTTAGTGGTCTAAATCCAGTTGGTAATCATGAGACCATTTACAGGAGGAATATATAATAATGACTGGGTAAAACCAGAGGGCCTACCATCTCACTAAATGTAAAGAACAAGGGGGAAATGAGGGATATTATTGAGTAGAGAAAATGTAGGAAAAATATAAAAGGAGAATCCATTTTGAATTCATGATGACATTCCAGCAGTAATACAATGTATTTGACATTCGACCTTAGACACTCAAGAACAGGTGCTCTACAAAGGGCAGAAAATGCAGAACAGGAATTCTTGTTAGAGTTAACTTAATATTAGCTTAAAAGTCACCTACATAAAGTTAACAGCTGAATTATGAGACAGATGGAACTACCTGGAAGAACAGAAAAGAAGATAAAATTATCAAGGTTAGAATTAGGGGAAATTCCTTCCCTTAAAGGTCAGGCAGGCAAAGAAAAATCAGTAGGAAAAAATTCAAGGCATTAGGAAACAAACAGAGCCATGTGGAAAACCTCAGAAACCAAGAGAATATTTCATTTATAAAAGAAAATTTAATGGCTAGGTTAAAGAAACAGAAAATTAGTGAAATAAAAATTCACATCCAAGATTCTTCTAGGAAAGCAGTACACAAAAACAAGGTTATATTTCATAAGGAGGACGTAACCTCCTCATGACTCGTTCCTCAAAAATCCAGATACTAGGTTACAGTTAGATAAAGACATATCCTCTTCTTAAGGAAAGCACAGGAATCCCTTGGATTTACCAGTTTTCTTCTCTAGTCAGAATAAGGTCATCTTCAGAGATGTATACAGAGAAGATAGCTTGAGAGAAGTCTTCCTTTCAATGTAAAGGAAGACAGCTTGAATCTAAGAACTCAAGAAGTGCATTTCTATACTCTCAGGACAGAAGTTGGGCTTCCCAAGAATGTTGAATTTACAGCTTTTTTTTTTTTTAATGAAACTGTAACTGAAGGATCCTGTCAAAAGCCTGCTGCACATATCTAATTTATAGCCAATTAGAGGAGCACCAGGGCTTCCTCCGATGCAAACAGATGGCAGACATTAGAACTGTCAACAGAAGGAGCTTCCTTCACAAATTTACAAGCTAGGTACCATGTTATGTAAGCCAGTGATTATGCTTCATCATTCCAGAGAGAAAGCAAAAGAACATTATTAAAACTAATCATGCATGTCAGAATTTTTTTTAAATAAATGCCCATTCACAAACCAGAAAATGATAAACAGATACATGGTTTCTTCCAAAAACATTCTCTGAGGATTGGTTTCTTCTGGAATTGCATATTCATTATCTTAGTATGCATCTGTAGTGATTCCAAAACTTGTGGAAATTACCTAAAAACTTAGTCTAATGAACAATGTATTTCTATTAATAAATATATATAATATAATAATATATGAATAAAACAACTGGATACCTTAGTATCCTTATTTTAGAATCCTCAAAAAGAAGTAAATACAAAATTCCATTGTATTTCATAATCAGTTATGCAATGATTACTTCTAGATTGTCCTGGGAAGCAGTTGACAAACAAACTAGAAGTTCTATTGAGATATTTGTTTTTTTTTTGTTGTTGTTGGTTGTTTATTTTTTGATTTTTTTTTACACATTGAGGATTGTTCTGATCACTATCGCGGACAGTAACTCATAATTGCTAGTTAATCTTAAGGAGTTACATTATTTCCCCCAAAGAAACTAAGTAAGATATAAGAGATCCCCTTTATCCCTAATTAGTGAGTAACTTCTGAGCTGGGGCCGTACTAGTTACACAAATTGAAGCATTTTTATACTGGTTAGTAAACAGCAGCAGTCTGAACTCCATAGGTGTTCTTCCCTGACCCTTGACTGCTCTGGTCATCAGTTTCCCCCTGATTTCTAGGATAGCTGAGATCTTTCCTTAATTTCACATGAAAAGAAGTGACAGCTGTCAAGCACCAAGACTAGTGTCTCTTCCAATTGGTCAATTTTTGTGCCATACTGACTACTACTTATGTTGATTCTAACTTCTATTAATGTTAAGCTAAAATGATGTCTTATCACTAACACTTTTCAAACTTTTGTGCAAATAAGCCTATTGTTTATATAAAATGAATAAGGAAGAAAATATATTTGGCAGGCTCATCTGAGAATAGTGTGAAAGATGAATTAAAGGGAGAAGCTGAAGATGGATATATCTGGTTAGTGGTCTGTCATGGGTATAGGACCGCCCCCTCTATACCCAGGGGTCTCCCCTTTGTCTCTAAATCATTTCGAGTGGTTCCTAAGATCCTCCATGGAATCCCAGGAATACCCAGAATGATTTTACACACCACATGGTGCTTCTCATCAGTGACACTGTGATATTTTATCTTTTCTTTGGATCATTGGATTGTTGAGACAAAGTCTAGGAGGTAGAGACCAGGAACTAGCTTAGAGGAAATGCATCATGATGGAGCATAAACATGATGAAATTGAAAGGGACTGACAAACATAAGATTAGCGGGCATCACAAATGACCATCTCAGAAATTAAGGTTATCTCATTTGACCCAGCTGTCTCACTCCTCGGTATAAGTCCAAAGGACCAAAAATCATCATGCTACAGTGATGGAGCCACATCAATGTTTACAGCAGCACAATTCATAATAGCTAGGCTGTGAAACCAATAAAGGTGCCCTTCAACAGATGAATGGATAAAGAAATTGTGGTATATATACACAGTGGAGTATTACCCAGCCATAAAGAAAAATGACATTATGGCATTTGCCAGCAAAAGCAGAAAGTTCGTGGAGTAAATCAGACTTAACTTTCCTATGTTCATATACAAATATGCCACAGTGAATTACATCAGTAAGATACTAATTTTAAAAATACTTTTAGTAAATATTAGAAAGAGCAGTAGAGGGAAGAGGCTGTGGGGAGGGGAATTCTGGGGACTGAATTAGAACAACTTATATTCCATGCTGTTATAATTATGTCATTCTATATTCTATTGTCATGTACATCTAAAAAAACCAATAAAATTAGGGAAAAATGAAAATTAAGGTATATCTATAGACCATAAGGTATATTTATAGACCATAAGATTATAGTTCAAATATTTAAACTCCCAGAACTATAGTTGTCTGATTGTGACATGCATGTTCACACCCTATTTTAAATGCGTACCAAGACTCTCACCATTAGACTCATGGTCAAGGAACATCTCATAAGACAAGACTGGTCCAAGGCTCATAAAGAAAGAATAGAGTAACAGGCAGTTTGCCAAGAAAGTTGAACATAGAGAAAAAGTCAAAAAAATTTCCAAACTAAAGACTCAGTATCCATACTGGAACTGAAGTATTAAAATTGGTTACCTTTTAATATGTTGGAATTAGATTCAGACTAGGAAACATTGACATTTGTTAAGAAAGATAATAATGCCTGCTTCCTATGTTAGGTGCTAGAGCTACTGAGATGAACCAGACACAAATTCAAAATAAGTTTGAAAACTACAGAATAAACTCAATTAGAGACAAATCTATGTCTATGTTAGAAAGATGTACTCCTGTACCAGTGCTATTAGAAACTGTCCCAGATTTTCATTTACCCTGCCTTCCACAGATGAGCTGATCTGATCTCATTTCTAGCTCTGTAGCCACACTTGCATCAGTCTTCGAAAGCTGGGCTTCTGTGCTGGTTTCTGCCTCAATCTCCTCCAGGCCTTTACGGTGGGTGGGTCACTTTCTCCATTCCCTTCTACAGGATCTATTCAGATGTTCAACTCCAAGTTTCAGAAGGTGTTGAAATTCTAAATACATGCTCTGGGCTAGGTAAGTCACATAATAGATCAGCCAGACAGTCCCTGGCCTGTCATTTACATCAGAACTCAGAGTGACAGGAGATGGAAACATATGGATAAAGTACTCTTTGCCCTACTCCTCCCAGGGAGTGTGCTCTAGATGTTTCTGATAAACAACTTGATGTGGGTGAGGCTCACCAAGGTGCAAACTCAAGGAGAAATACATGATCATTAAACTGCACTCCTGCAAAGCAAAAATGGAAGGCTGTGTTAAGTGCAGGTGCCTTCTCTCCTGAGTCGGGTATGCAAGTGTGAAGCCCCAGAAAGCATGGCTTAAACCAGGGGTGGGAAACTTTTTTTTTTTTTGGTGAAGTCCCAGCAAATACATATTTTAGACTTTATGAGGCAAATGATCCTGATTCCAGCTACTCATCTCAGCTGTTTTAGTGTCAAAGCAACAAAATATAATAAATAAATAAATGAACATGGCTATTTTCCAAATTAAGATTTATTCATGACCACTGAACTTTGAATTTTATATATTTTCATACATGATCTTTTGATTTTGTTCTCACCCTTTAAAAATGTAAAAATCATTCTTTGCTTATGGTCATGCCAGTAAGAGGCAATAGACTGAATATGGCCTGTGGGCCACAACAGGCTGACCCCTAACTAAAAAGAGTATTAGAGTGGAGTGCTATCCCCAGGGGGCCTGAGATGATCTTCCTGCATATTGTGCTCAGCTTGTTATTTCAAAGCAAATGCATTGAGTACTGATCTGAAGGGCTGGTTATTTACCTGCCAGTGGTGCCCTCTTGGTCCTCTCATGCAGTGTCCACTTGTCTTCCCAACTCTGACATCCTATACCCTGTTCCCACATCCTCTTCCTATTACTCTTTTTGTAGCCACTGCCCTTTGCTATTATGCCCCACCGCACTACACACACACCTTTCTTCAATTTTGAGCTCTGAACCTCTTAATTCCATTCTTTCATTCTCTAGGACTTCGCTTCAGATTTTGCACCAATTTTGGTAATGCCTAATTAGAGATTAAGATATTTATTTGAAAGAATTCTTTGCATCTTGATGACACACCCAATAAGACTGAAAAATCATGAACATCAAAAAATAAATTTTAGATGTTTGGGTACTATCAGGGAAGAAGGGAGAGATAGTAGATAGAAGATTTGGGGAGAAAACACTTTAAGGCACAACTCTAACCCCACAAATCAAGTAAACCTCATGAAGGATCCTGTACCCAAAGGTAATTTGCCCACCTAGGTTGCCCAAGTCCTTCTCCGTATATAGTTTCCTCTTCTGTGTCCACACTATAGGACTATAGGGAATCTGTATACCACATTGCCTGTGGTCACATTGCTTAACTGATAGAGTGATAAACGTAAAATATTTCACAGCCTCCACCTTTCCTAGAACCTGAGAATATTTTATTTTGGTTCATTTTCCAGAAAGAGATCTAAGGTAATATGAGGATATTGGCAGGGTGATTACAAGAAAACAAATGTGTCTTGCTAAAATGGTGTCAGCTGTGATCATTTGCCCTTGTCTTTTTTATGGTGCTGTTAAAAAATATGTTCTTTTAAAAATATTTAATAAGCAGAAGAGATAAAAATCCAGAAGCTTAGATGTAAGAGAGACATTATATTAGTTCAATGTAATTATGTGAGCTAAATTATAGCAAGCTTTGAGCAAGAAAGATCTAACTATAAAAGAAGCATTGGGCAAAAATGAGTATGTCCAGAAGCAGTAACTGTGCTTTAAAGTCATGGAGAAAGGTGTGGGGGACAGCACTTCATCATGTGCGCCTGTCCTCATGCTTTAAAATGCCAGGAGACTATTGTTTGGATCAGCTTTTTTATTGCTGTGACTAAAAGACCTGAAAAGAACAATTTTAAAAGAAGAAAAGTTTATTTGGGGGCCTGACATTTTCAGAGGCCTTAGTCCATAGATGGCTGGCTCCATTTCTTGGGGCTTGAGGTGTGGCAATCAGGAAGCATAGATTGCTAAGCTCAGCTCACCAAATATAAACCCCCAACCCCCTCCCAGTGACCCACCTCCTCCAGCCCATCCTAACTGAACTTTAGCTATCACCCAATTAATCCCTATCAGGGAATTAATTCACTGATTGAATTAAGGCTCCATAACCCAATCATTTCACCTCTAAACCTTCTTGCATTGTCTCACACATGAGCTTTTTGGGGATACCTCACATCTAAACCGTAACAATTGTCCCACTGAAATTCTTCCAAGAACAAAATACAACCAGGCTTTGGAGCTCGTGAGATCACCCAGACTCAATTCACATACAGGTTTCCTTCCATGTATTAGCTATCCAGACATGTACTAATTAGAGGATTTAAAGGCAAATATGCAAAAATTATGCTGCTATTTCCATCCTTATTTTACACATAATTTCCTATTCTTATCTGCAGTCACAAACCTATAATATTTCCCCTTAGTAACGTTTTGCATTTGTTCTGAGTAAAAGTTCAGCCTCATTAATATGTTGATGGGTCAAATAATCAAATTTTACATTGTTTAAAAATGGATAAAACTTTAGCCAACTATAATAGATCAGTCAGAGTCATCGAAGAGATGTAAAAAGCAGGAGAAACCAGGTAGACTAGGATTTGGCAAACTTTCTCTGTAACAGAACAGAAGTTAATCTGTTCAGCTTTTGGGGCCACAGAGTGTCTGTCACAAATGCTCCACTATGTCATTTGGCCCAAAGGCCATAGTTTTCCAAACCCTTTTGTCATTCAACTTTATTTTACAGGTGAGAAACTTGAGACCAGAAGTGTCAGGTATTTTCAGCTTGCATTCTTGTACTCTAATGCTTGTGTTATACCTTAGAATTGTAGAACAGAGTGAGACTTTCAAAAACCTCTCTTCCAAGTCCTTTAGTTTCAAAATGAGTCCCTAAGGGAATACGTATTTTACAAGGTCGTTAGATCCAGGGTGGAATTACAGCACAAGTCTCATTCCTTCTATTTCAGTATTTTCAGTGGTATCACATTATGTTTTAGATGACCAAGACAGTAAACTCACATTTATTAATTCAGGAAGCACATATTTCGTATCTACTGTGTGACTCTAGGTTTAGTACTGTGACATATGAAAATGCATAAAAAGAAGCAGTTGCCTTCAAGAGGCTTCGAATCATGAAAAGGAACAAATACTGTAATGACCTAATCAAAAAACGTGCACCTGAAAAGGAAATTGATGGCTTAGAGTTAAGCTAAAATATTTTCATTGAATTAAATCTGAAACTAATTCTACTACTTGCGAGGAAAAAGACCAATTAGTGAGTGAAATATTTGAGTTCCAAAAGGCTCTCCTAATGAACAAGGACCCCGCTAAGTGAACTCCCTCACCATCCTGGATAAGTAGTTGCATTAATTAATTCAAAATTGTTTTATTAATTCAGTCAATTATGTTTTCTTTAGCAATATATGGAGTATTTACTGGGTCCCTTCCCTTATCTCCCATGTGAAGCTGATCTCCTGTTATTTTTAAATGTCCCATCCTTGGCTTGTCTTTTTATTCATTTCCAGTTGCTGTTTATCTGCTTTGACTGACTTATAAACTACATGGTAGAGGAGAATGGACATACATTTATTTTGTTGGCTTTTGCATCCTCCATTTTAAACACAGTGTTAGGAGGTATAATACGCACTCCCTAAATATCTTTTGAAGTGAGTGAATGAATGATACTGAATCAGTCTAGGTCCAGTTAGGAGAGAGATGGTATATAGTAATTTGAATAGGAAAAATTTACCATGAATTATTAATAACTCTAATAAGTGCTTATCTTCTAAGAAGAGAATACAGAAAGAGCAAACATAAGGATATATAACCCTAGTTATTAACCGTGAGCTAGTATTTATGACTAAGAACTACACTTAGTTACAGAACAGGGTTCCTGAATCTCAGCACTATTGACACTTAGGGCCAGATGGCTGTTCTGTGTGTGTGTGCTGAGTGCATCTAGAGCACTATTTAATGTTTAGCAGCACCTTGACTTTTACTGTCCACCAAATAGTGTGACCTCTAGCATGGCTACCTAAAGTGTCTCCAGACATTGTCAGTTATCCTAGAGGGGTAGTTAAGGTATGACAAAATCACTCTCCGTTGAGAAGGATACCATCATTATTTGCTGGATGACAATATGATGGCTGTGATGTCATGTCATTTTAACTCGTGCAGGAAATCAGCACTGCAGGGTTCCTGGGAAAGCTGTTCACAGGCAGGTGTAAAACCACCTGATGGGGAGCTGACTAGGAAAGCTTCTGGCCAGCCTGTACTGTGGTGACTGGACATGGGTGAAAAAATGCAAGAGCCCACAAAGCACTTTGAAATCAGGAAGCAAAACCATCTGTTCCTGCAATCTCTCCAATGCCCTTTATTGACAAAGTTTGAGTATGAATTGGCAAGAAAAATAATTGTCAGAATCCATTTTCAGGGAGCAGTCAAGGAGAGTGGATCTAGAGCTGGGAGATAATAAATTAAGAACCTGTCCAGATTCAAAACAAAATCCTGTCCTGGGATCCAGAGATATACAGAAAATAGCAAAATCTTCTACCTGATATGATCTTATAGTTGGAAAATTAACAAGAGAAACTATGAACAAATATGAACAAAATATTTGGGGCGACCTGAGGGTGGAGGAATAGGTTTTGAATAGCGCATGCCAGAGGACTTAATGAAGAAAAGGACAATGAACCAAAGTTTTAAGTTTGAGTAAGAGTTTTACAAAGGGAGAAGGGAGGGTAAAGGCAGCTACTACTGAGGGAAGGACATATAAAGTGAAGGAACTAGAAAGGGTTCTGCATTTGTGATAAGAAGAAAGGGTTTATAGGACAAGGAAATGGAGAGCTAGCAGAATTCTGAAAGATGAGTTTGGAAAGAAGAGATGAAGATGGAGCATAAAGAAATATCTTGAACTGAAAGAATCTGGATTTTTTCCTTTGGGCTATGAAGAACCAAAAGAAATCTGCTGTTACTGCTTATGTGTTTGTCATTGAAGGGAGGGAGTGGAAGACTGATTATAATGGAGAGGAACTCAAGCAGGGAGATCATTAGGATACTGCCTCAACAGCCATAAGCGATGTTCATTAGGATTTGGGAGTTTAAACTTTAGTTCAAAGCAGATTTTGGTGAGTGATTAAATATGGGAGGTGAGAAAGACATGTTTCTAGATTAAGAAACTTGGTAGATCAAGCCTACAACTTCTAAATGGGTTCAGTTGGAAGTAATCAGTTGATTTAGTTATGGGTATGTGAAGTTCAGACATTCACATGGAAATGTCCATTGATAGCTAGAAATACATTGTTTTTCCTGCCAATCAGATGATGAATGGAAATTAATGTTGCAGTCCACAGTCAATCATTTTAAAAATATTATAATCATAGCTTTGGTTCATTAATTACAATCATTATTTTGTTTTTTACCAGCAAATGAATTCTTCATTTTTTTCCAGTAAGTACTTGAAACCTTTCTATGTATTTCACTCAGGCTTGCATCTTTATCCCTTGAACATTTTAAAAATTCTTATGTAAAGATTCGGTGATGTCTTCAGAGCTCCTAAGCTAGTTCTTTGAATGAATAAGGAAACATCCCAAAACTCTCAGTATCTTATCCTTAAACATCAACCTTATTGTCTTCAAATAAAAAGGTAACATTTTGAGATTTCATATTTGAAAATCTCTTTAAAATATTTATAAGTAGTTTTTTGGACTGCTTACTTGAGAAGAAGATTATTCTTATGTTCTAGAGATAAAGCCAGACACAGGGTGTTGGGGGGGTATGCCAGGACCAATGTCTGACAGAAGCTTAGCAATCAATATGAAAATCAACAGGACAACTAAATTTGGGAACAAGACAGGGCTGTCTGTTTTCACCACTTTTATTCAGTATAGTTCTTAAGACCCTAGTCAGAGCAATCAGGCAAAAGAAGGAAATCAAAGGGATAAGAGTAGGAAAAGAGGAAGACAAACTATCCCTGTTTGCTCATGACATGATTCTATATCTGGAAGATAAAAAAAAACACACACAAAAAAAAATACTTGAGCTTATAAGCAGATTTAGCAAAGTGGCAGACTTCAAGATCGATACCCATAAATCAATAGCTTTCCTATACACTAACAATAATAGGACAGAAGAAGAAATCAGGAAATCAGTCCCATACACAAATATCCTCAAAAAGAATACAATACTTGGGAATTAATCTAGCAAGAGAAGTAAAAGACCTCTATAATGAAAATTATCAGACATTGGAGAAAGAAATCCAAGAAGACCTGAGAAGATAGAAAGATGTTCCATGTTCTTGGTTCAACAGAATTAGTATAATTGAAATGACTATTCTGACAAAAGCACTCTACAGATTCCCCATTAGATATCAATATCATTCTTTACAGATTTAGAAAAAGCAATTCTCAAATTCATTTGGAACAACAAGAAACCCAGAATAGCCAAAATATTGCTGAATAATAAAGATGAAACAGGTGGTTTCCAATACCAGAGCTAAAACTTTACTATACAATAGAACTGTGATAACAAAGACAGCATGGTATTGGTATCAAAATAGGAATGAAGACCACTGGAATAGAATAGAAGACTCTGAGACAAACCCAAAAACATTAAACATCTGATTTTTGACAAAGGGGGCCCAAATATAACATGGAGGAGCAAGAGCCTATTCAACAAGTGGTGCTGGATAAACTGAAGAGCCACTTGCAGAAAGTTGAAATTAGATCCTTATCTCTCACCTTGCAAAAAAATATCAAATCTAAATGGATCAAGGAACTAGAAATTAAACCAGTTACCATACAACTGCTAGGAGAAAATGTTGGACCAACACTTCAGCATTTGGGAGTAGGCAAAGACATTGTTATAAGACTCCTAAAGTGAAAGAATGAAAGTCAGAAATCATTAGTGGCATGCCATTAAGTTACAAAGCTTTTGCACAGCTAATGAATTGGTCAAAATTGTCAAGAGACAACCTACAGAATGGGAGATAATCATGGCCTTTGGTTCTTCTGACAGGGAATTAATATCCAGAATTTACCAAGTACTAAAAAAATTTAATATCGAAAACACAAACAAGCCAATCAATAAATGGGCCAAAGAGGTAAATAGAAACTTCTCAACAGAGGAAATTGAGCTAGCCAATGAATACATAAGAAAGTCTTCTAAATCACTAGTAATCAGAGAAATGCAAATCAAAACTACATTAATATTTCACCTCACTCTAGCCAGATTGGCAAAAATGAAGAATATAAACAATAACAGGTGCTGGAGGGGTTGCGGGGAGATAAATGCTAAAACACCCTTGGTGGAACTGGAGACTGGTACAGCTGCTCTGGAAAGTAGTGTGGAAACTCCTCAAAAAATTAGGGATGGACCCATAATAGGATCCAGCTATCCCTCTTCTAGGTATTTTCCCGGAGGAGTTAAAATCAGCATATTACAGCAACACAGCAAAATCTATGTTCGTAGCAGCTCAATTTACAATAGCTAAATTATAGAACCAACCCAGTTGCCCCTTACTGGATGAATGGATCCAAAACTGTCACACACACACACACACACACACACACACACACACACACACCATGGAGTTCTACTCAACAATTAGAAACAACGAAATTGCAGCCTTTGAAGGTAACTGG
This sequence comes from Aplodontia rufa, assembly GCA_004027875.1. Classification (NCBI taxonomy): domain Eukaryota; kingdom Metazoa; phylum Chordata; class Mammalia; order Rodentia; family Aplodontiidae; genus Aplodontia; species Aplodontia rufa. The sequence goes on along the minus strand of PVKS010014033.1, from coordinate 4,938 downwards.
ATGGAGATGGAAGAAATCCTGCTGAGCAAAGTTAGCCAAACCCAGAGAGTCAAGGGTCAAAAGTTTTCACTCATTTGTGGAGGCTGGACCTAAACCCAGATCTCTGTGAAAGGTAACAAATTTCATGTATTAGACCCAACAAAAGCATAGCAACACAATCTATGGCAATCATAGATATGTAGTGAGGGCAGGTGGAGGAGGGGAGAGGGAGGGCGGATAGGGAGGGATCTAGTGGGTAATTCTGGTTTAAGAATATATTTATATCATATTGTTACTTCATATGCAGTTATGATTGTACAATAACTCAAGTCCTTAATAAAATAATTCAACAGGACAAATAGTGGTAGTTGAATTCTGCTTTAGATATTCACTTCAGTTTTTTGAGTTAAGTAGTTTTTGCTTACTTTGGCAGGCAAACTTCCCTGGTGAGATAGTTATTACAGGCCCAGCTGAGTCATAAAGATCTAAGACTTTCCTTTTCTTTTCAATGTGTGTAGCAGTTGGTACTCATTTTGAAATTCAGCATAGAAGCATGAATTGGATTAGCATTCGCCACAGTAACGATGCAACCTCATTCCCAGGCTGAGCTTCACTTACAAAGGAGGCCCTTTCAGAATTTACTACTTGGAATTAAGCAAGGTGGTCATATTGTACACTGCCCTTGCCAATCATATAATGAAATTAATTTTAAATGGATAGCAGACAATCAAAGGCAAATCATTATTTGGCTGTTGATGAGGAAAAAAATGTCCTCCATGTTGAAGTGGAGATATTATCATCTGTCAGAAACCCGCCTGGACTAACTGACAACTTTTAGTTAGTTATGTTTTATTCCACTCATAAGATTTACTTTTATTCTCTTATTTTTTTGTTTTTACATTTATGAGAGAGACTATATCATGTAATCATCTGTGTAATAACTTCACTTTAGAAAAATTGGGAAAATTTTATAAATAGAATTTTGCTCTTCAAATGTAACTATCATTGATATTTTAGTAAAATTCATAAATAGGGACATCATGCCACCTCAATAATTTTCCCTTTTTTCATCACATATAGGGACAGCATTAAAGAAACCACACACACACACACACACACACACACACACACACTTAATAGAGAGATAGATTGATTAAACAGCTTCTGTCACTGAAAAGCAGCAAGGAATATTTTTTATCCATTTCAAAGATAAACTGAACATCATAAAGCCAAAGTGTCATGTCCCAAAATGCATAGGTTATAAGTAGAGAAATGCTTATTGGACTTAATTTGGTTTCTACAGCCCATCAGAACACATTACCATAATACATTGCCCTGGAAATTTTGCATGAGCATTGCTGCGTTCTTTTGTCTTCTTAGATTTTTAAATGTACTCTTAAATTTAAGTCAATTTTTATTTTTATTTTTTGTAACAAATTCTGTGTAGTAAGCAGCTTTGCCCATTATAAGAAGTGCTTCCTTGAAGAGATACATAGTAGTGTATTTCCTTATTCAGAGGATATGCATATAACCATTATATACCCCCACCCCCCAGTGGCAATGTGAGAATGTCTATTGGATCTCTAAGATAATCTTAAGAGATGCAGATCAGAGATAAATCCACCCAAGGCGAGAAATGCATCACTACCCTAAAAGTAAATTTGACATTTATTCTTCTTTTGTTATTGATACATGGATCTTAAGTTATTGACAATTAAGATTGGGGAGATAGTTCAATTCTAGCAATTTCTTTCTTTTTCCTGGAGAAGAATAAACAAAAAAATAAGAGACTTCAGAAATGATTAGTATAGAAAAGAGCTCAGATGATCTTTCTTTGAAATGTCAAAAATAAAAAGTAAAGGTACCTGAAAAAGTAGAGTAGACAAGAAAGAAATGGAAATTGTCCAGATTACTAACATGAATAGAATCCAGAAAAGCATAACTTGAGAAGGTTCAATTTATAGAGGTTACATAATATAATCATTGGTGGAAAGAAAGATTCAGAGAAGTAACTGTGAATTTTCTAAGCATTCAGATGTCATTATTTTACTTTAACACTCTCATGTCTGTTAATTGTCACAAGAACCCTGTGAAATGGATGACAAAACAAAACAAAACAAAATTTCCAGAAAGGAAAATAGAGAGTCAGAAAGGCCCAATCACTTGACCAGTCATGTAGCTGGATTAGAATTTCAGGGCTGATTCCAAGGCCATGTTATACCTGTTTCATTCTCTGTAGGCTATTGCATTTATACCAACAAATTAAGAGCTAAGTAAGTAGCTGAATTGTTTGCAGAATTTTTTTTTTTACCAAATAAAGAATAGCGTAAATGAGATCAAAGGCAGTGAAACCAAGGAAGATGCTTCTGAGGTTTAGAGAGAGTGACAATAGCCTGAATAAGGCAGAAGGGGAAGTAGAAAAGAAAGGAGGAATGAATTCAAGAAAGACTGTAAAGGAGACTTGAGGTACCTCCTTAAAAGGGAAAGGTCAGAGATAACATCCAGACTTTTCACCTTTGGGAAAACAGGAAATTTAGTGGCAAGTCTTGATGGAAGCTAGTAAATGCAGTTATGGCTAAATTAGGATTGAGGAACGAGTGAGATATGCATTATTCACTGAGAAAAGTGACAGCAATATAGATCTGGAGTGTTCAGAGATGCAAATCAAGCCATGAAAGTCAACTGCAAATTCTCTTTTCTGGATACCTTTAAGAAAGGTGTGATTAATATAGTATACACACACACAAAAAAATAGATTATCAGTAAATATCACCTGCATTCAAATTCTGACTTTATGTTCTTAGGTGAGTTATGTAGCCTCTCTAAACCCTGCATTTTGTCTATTGTTGTCAACCAGGAGACACTGGCAACATCCAGAGATAATTTTTGTTGTATCAACAGGGTTTGCTGCTGGTGTCTAGTGGGTAGAGGCCAGGGATGCTACTTACAATGTGCACACAGTCTCTCCAACTAAGAACTATATGGTCAAAATGATGGTAGTACTGAGTTTGAGAAACCTGGTACAGGAGTCCCACCAGAAAGCGCTCAGGACACCCCCGGTAGGACCCCTGACCAGAGCAGTGCTGCTCAGGACCATCCAGGGGAGGTTCCCTGCCTGGAGCAGCCCCTGCCTACTGACGCGCCGCATTCTTTTTGGGGGCCTGTTTGAGTCCTACTGGAATGTAGGTCTACATTTTGGTAGGTTCAGATTTGCAACCTTGAGCCTGGAGCCAAAAGGTAGAGCAACACCAGCACCCAGGCAGAAACAGCATCTGGAAGAAGGTGATCATCAAAGAGTTGGTGGCTCATCTGAAAGTTTGACTTGCAAGGAAAATCCACCTGGAGAACTGCTTGCTTTCTGCTCAGGATCTTAATTCAGAGATCCACAGGAAGCTCTTCAAAATGAAAAATCAAACAAGAAGAGGTTCACCTCAAACCCAAAACTCCCCCAAAAAAGATGCCACAGATAGGGGTTGAGATGAAAACCTTGAAAATATTATTAATGATCTGATTACTAAAAGGAACAGTCATTTAAAAGAAAATATAATGAATGGACTAAGTGATACGACTGAAGAGAAAAAAACCCTATTATCAAAGAAATAGACATACTCAAAAAGGAAGTAACAGAGCTAAAATCTGCAGTCAATGACATGAGAGAAATCATGGAAGAATTTAATGATATACTAACTTCTATAGAAAAGAGAACCTCAGCTCTTGAAGAAAGAACTTCTGACAATGAGGACAGGCTGAGCAAGCTAGAGCACACGGATGACAAAAAAGAAAAAAAAACTCACAGAACATGACAAGAATTTTTAAAATATCTGGGATGAAATGAGAAGAAACAGTTTAAGAGTAGTTGGCATACAGGAAGAAATTGAAACATAAATGGGATAAGGAATATTCTCAAGGAAATTGCTAAAGAAAATTTTGCCTATATAAAAATAGAATCAGCATTTGTACAGATGTATTGGGAAGGAGTGGGGGTAGGGATAAGGTGGATAATTGATGGGGGCTCTTAGGGATGAATCTAATTTTTCAGAATATATATCTATATATATACATACACACACATATATATATTATAATTTCCTTAGAAGCTTCTTTGATTGTTCAACAAATAAATTTCTGAATTAAAAAAATGCTATCCTATATTAAACTTTATGTGATTGAGAAATTAATTTTTGTTCTGTAAAAAAAAAAAATAGAGTCAGATATGCACATCCAGGAAGCTTTTAGGACACCCAGTATGCCTAATCAAATGAGAAACTCACCAAGATACATCATATTCAAAATATACAACAGGGAAATCAAGGAAAGAATATTGAAAGCAGCAAGGGAGAAATGCCAAATCACATTTAGAGGCAAACCACTCAGACTCACATATGACTTTTCAGTTCAGATTCTGGAAGCAAGAAGATCATGGAAGGAGATCTTTCAATATCTGAATGAACACAACATGTAGCCAAGAATACTATACCCAGCAAAACTCAGCTCCAAATTTGAGGGGGAAATGAGAACTTTTCATGATAAGAACAAACTTGCAGTATTTGTGAACAGAAAGCCAGCATTACAAAGAATTCTCAAAGATAAACTGTAGATACAAGTACAAGATAATATTCCTCAAAACCCACAATCAGAGGAAATTCAATAAAGATACATGCTATCAATAGACAACTATGACAGCACAGAATTTACTAATAAAACACAATGATAATGAACCACAGCCACATACCATTTCTAACACTAAATATGAATGGTCTCAGTGCACCAATCAAAAGACACAGACTAAGGCTGGAGCGGTGGCTCAGCGGTTTCGGCGCTTGCCTGGCAAGCACAAGGACCCAGGTTCAAACCCCAGCACCATGTACACAACTAAGTGTTGAAGCAACTGAGTCCATGTGAAAAACTAAATAAAGTTGTTTCTCTCTTTCTCTGTCTCTCTCACTGTCCCTCTCTCTT
>PVKS010014032.1:0-49344 GCA_004027875.1 Aplodontia rufa | reverse complement strand
AGAGTTTTGAGCATAAAGTGGCGTTGAATTTTATCAAATGCCTTCTCTGCATTGATTGAGATGATTATATGATTTTTGTTTTTCATTTTGTGTGGTGAATTACCTTTATTGATTTGCATATGTTGAACCAGCCTTGTTTTCCTGGAATGAAGCCCACTTACTTGATCATAATGTATTATCTTTTTAATGTGCTTTTGTATCCAATTAGCTAAAATTTTATTAAGGATTTTTGCATCGATATTCATCAGGGAAATTGGTCTGTAGTTTTCTTTCCTTGACATGTCTTTGTTGGACTTTGGAATCAGTGTAATATTTGCTTCATAAAAAGTGTTTGGGAGTGATCCCTCCCTATCAATTTCCTGGAAGAGCTTGTAGAGGATTGGTGTTAGTTCTTCTGTGAAAGCTTGGTAGAATTCAGCTGTATATCCATCCAGACCTGGGCTTTTCTCTTTTGGGAGAGCTTTGATTGGTGCTTCAATTTCGCTATCTATGATAGGTTGGTTAAGGTTTTCACTGTCCTCCTGTGTTAAAAAGGGAATGTCGTGTGTGTCCAAGAACCTGTCCATGTCCTCCAGGTTATCAAACTTGGCAGAGTATAAATTTTCAAAATATGTTCTGATAATCTTCTGTATCTTGGATGAGTCTATGGTGATATCCCCATTTTCATCTTTGATTTTGTTGATTTGCTTCATTTCTTTCTTCCTTTCGGTGAGGTTGGCAAGGGGTCTGTCGATTTTGTTTACTCTTTCAAAGAATCAACTCTTAGTTTTGTGAATAGTTTGTATAGCTTTTTTGTTCTCAATTTCATTGATTTCAGCTCTGATTTTGGTAATTTCCTGTCTTCTGTTAGATTTGGGGTTGGACTGTTCCTCCTTTGTAGTCTTTTGAGTTGAAGCATAAGGCTATTAATCTGATCCCTTTCTAGATTTTTGATATGTGCTCTCAGTGCTATAAATTTACCTCTTAAGAATGCCTTCATATGTCCCAGAGGTTTCGGTATGTTGTTTCCTCATTCTCGTTCACTTCCAAGAATTTCTTAATTTCTGCTCTCATTTCCTCTTTTACCCATCCTTCGTTTAAGAGGTAAGTTATTCAGTTTCCAAGTAATCGAGTAGTTTCTGTTGATTCTCTTGTTGTTGATTGCTAAGATCATAGCATTATGATCTGACAGAGTATGTGGGATTATATCTGCTTTTTTATATTTGTTAAGATTATCCCAGTGAACTAGCATGTGATCTATTTTAAAGAAGGATCCATGCACTGCTGAGAAGAAGGTAAATTCAGCTGTTTTAGGATGGAATATTCTGTAGATGTCTGTTAAGCCCGATTGATTAATAGAGTTGTTGAGATTGGAGATGTCTTTATTGATTTTTTGCTTTGACGATCTGTTAGAGTTGATAGTGGTGTGTTGAAGTCTCCCAGAATTATTGTGTTGCGCTCAACAAGGGGATTAATGGTCCTTAAGTATTTTTTCCATAAATTTGGGGGGGTTGTAATTGGGGGCATAAATGTTAATTAACGTTATATCTTCTTGGACTATCCCTTTCAGTATGATATAGTGACCCTCTTTGTCCTTTCTGACTAGTTTTAGTTGGAAATTGATTTTATCAGAAATTAGAATCGCTATACCTGCTTGCTTTTTTGGGCCGCAGGCCTGGTAGACATTTTGCCATCCTTTCACTTTCAGCCTGTGTCTATTTTTGAGTGTCAAATGTGTCTCTTGCAGGCAACATGTTGTTGGATTTTGTGTTTTGACCCAGTGGGTCAGTCTGTGTCTTTTAATTGGGGCATTGAGACCATTCACATTCAAAGTTAGAATAGATATGGGAGGCTGAGTCTCTGACTTTGTATCAATTATAGAATTTTGAGTCATCTTGGAAGTCATCTTGTGTATAATATGATTATTGACTCATCCTTGTTTAAGGAATTAGGATATCATTGGCAGTTTCTTCTGAATGTAGAATATCTTTGAGGATATTTTGTAGAGTGGGATTTGTGTTCAACGTATCTTGCTAGCTTGAGTTTATCATTGAAGTATTTAATTTCCCCATCACATTTGAAGCTGAGTTTGCAGGGTATAATATCTTTGGGTGGAAGTTGTTATTTTTTAACACTTGAAACATTGTTCCAAGCTCTTCTGGCCTTCATTGTTTGCTCTTAAAAATCCATAGTGATCCGAATTGGTTTGCCTCTGAATGTGATTTTGGGCTTTTCTCTAGCAGTTTTTAGAATTCTCTCTTTAACTTCTCTGTTATTCATTTTGTATGTGACATGTCTTGGTGAGTTTCTCAATTGATTAGGTCTATTTGGTGTTCTGTAAGTATCTTGGATGTGGTATTCTGGATCAATAGTGAAGTGAAGGAAGTTCTCATTTATGATTTCGCTTAAAAGGTTTTTGAAGCCTCTTGTTCTTTGCTGTTTGGAGTTTTCCTCCAGACCAATGATTCTCAGATTATTACACCTCATCTCATCAAATATTACTTGGAAGTTCTGATTATGTAATATAAGCTGTTTATCTTGTTTTTCTTCTTTGAATTCTACAGTGTTTATCCGATCCTCATTGTCCGAAACTTGTTCTTCAAGCGCTGAAGTTCTATTTTCAGTGGAGCATACTGTGGTGTTGGTATCATCCAGTGAAGATTTGAGTTGGTTAACCGTGTTTTTTTATCCTGATAGTTCTGCTACATTCTTTTCAGAATGTCAATATCTTTGTATAGCTGATCTTTCATCTGGAATTGATCCCTAATTTCCCTGTAGAAGTTGTCTCTCATTTCTTGAAGTTGATCTCTGATCTCTTTCCTTATTTCATCTCTTAACTCTTTGATTACATTACTAATCATAATGCTGATACAATGTCTTTGGTTCTCATTTAGGGCCCCTGCTCCATAGCAGATTGGTTAAGTCCTTGGGTGGGGAGCTGTGGGACTGGGGAGAGGAGTTATTTCCCCTTTTCCTCATTTTCTGAATCAGAGAGCTATTCTTTTATTTTGACCTTGTTACTCTTGGTGGAATAATTTGGGCTTCTTAATGGCTTTGCTTCCTTGTGAAGGGGAGCTGTTTGGTCAATACAGACCTAAAGATGCCAAACCGATCTGTGAGAAATTGAGAGGCTATAGGTCCAAATACTAGTCTGTTTCAACTAAAACAGATGAGCTGATGATTAGCACCAACAGTAGCAGCTTTCTTTGAGAGAAGTCTCACTGTATATTATGATAGCAAGCAAGCACCCGTTTTGAAGCATGTCTGTTTCTTCAGGTAGTAGGGTCTCTCTGAAATTGGGGAGAAGGAATGACTAGGAAGTCAAGGAGGTGAATTGGGGAGGTATAAAATCACACCTGCTTTAGTGTATAGGGTAACAAGGGATTAGCAGGGAGTAGGTTATTCTATTAGGACTAAGGAAAGCATAGAAACGGGGTACGGGTAGGGAAAAGACTTAGGGTGAGAATGAGAGAAAGATGCTTATATTTAAGGATTACCAGAGTATAGTGGAGGAAGAGGTTAGTATGGGATGTGGTTATCTTCACTCACCAGAGGCTAAGGCTATCTTGTTGTCATGAAATGTTTTCCTGTTAGGAACCCAATGTTATAGGGATAGCTGTAGGGTTCAAGAAGACATAGAGAAAGGAAGAGCCAATCACCAATTACATACCCACAGATAAATATTTACATCCACCTACACTAAATTCAGTATTATTTGTAAAGCAAGAAAGGAGAAAAGAAGAAAAAACCCACTTAATGTTAAAAATTTAAAAATAATATATTCCAGCCGGATTCCTGTTTAAAAAAAAATAAACCAAGAGGTAAACAAACAAACAAAAAAAATTACTTGGTACAGTTCTGAGTTTTTCTGCCCCCTAGGTTAGCAAGTTTGTACCATGGGGGTGGGGGGGGGTGTTCAAATCTGACCTCAAGCTGGGGATTCTTCGGAGTTGAGCTTGTCGTGGGAAAAGCAGGTTGGTTAAGTCCGTTGGCCTGATTTTTCTTAGAGGATCCCCTCAAAAGTTTTCTGTTGCAAAGGGGTATTCAGTTCTCCCTGGGCTGTAATCCTGAGATGGTTGCTTTCTGCCCATCCACACTCTAGAAATCTCTTGGACCTGGGGCTCAGAAGTTGTAGACAATCATTGATCCTAGTGTAGATGAGTGGGTCTCTGACTGATCCAAGTAGAGAGGTCAGCCTGAGACTTGCTTCCTCAGGATCACTGGTGACCCACTCTGCTTGTCTTGTGATCTTCAGAAGTCCCAAGAGCTCCTCTGTAGGGTTGACTGAAACCTGCGGAAGATGGTCTAGGCCGTGCTGGTGGTTATGTGGTTCTCAATTGCAAGCACTAGGAGGTGCCCACCTGGAGAGGTCACGGCCTACGCAGCCTTGGCTATACAAGGAGCTCAGATGCTAAGGGGAAGCCCGAGCTGCCCCATATATTCAAAGCTTCCTGAGGCAGATATCAAGCAGAGGCTGAAGCAGAGGATCCCCTTTAGAGAGATGTGCCCTGCTGGAGCAAGTTCTGTTTACAGACTCCTCCTATTTGGGCAAGAAGTGGGGCAGCAGAAGGGCAGAAGGTCGCCAACGGAGAGGTTTGCTAGCTGGAGAGGTGAATGGCAGTTCCATATAGCCCCTAGGGCAGATGGCCAGTTGGTGGGGGGGCAGTAACTTTGTTTCTGATCCTGGGGACTGAGGCCCTGTGTACTGCTGGGCGACCCACCCTGCCCCACTCTCCCAAAGGACTTTCGATCAGCTCTTGTAATCTGAGGGCACCGTGGGAGAATTATTGTCTGCCGTGATTGAGTTAAAGATCTTGTGCTGAATTTTTTCCTTCCCCGGCTCCTTGGGCGGCAACCAGAGGTGTAGAGTGAACTCCCAGCACCACGCAGACCCTTTGGGAAAGGGCACAATCTCGGGGTGATAGATTCTGGTTTTCTGGCCGTGATTTCTAAGGCCCAAGATCTTTTTTCTTTTTTTTTTTTTTTTTTTGCTGAGCAACCTGCCCCGCCCTTAGGGAAGGGTCACTGTGGCAGCAGCTGCTGCCTCACTAGGAGAGCTGCAAGTTTGCTAAAGTGAACAATTAATTCCCAGCACTTTATGCAAGATTATGTAAATTAAGAGTCAGATGGGGAGTTCGCAGCTGGCCTGGTTAGGGTACTTGGTTAGGAAACTTGCTCCCTTTCCTCCCTCCAGAGTAGCTCCCCTCTCCTGGGTGTGGGGCAGAGTGCCCCAGGCTCCACTGAGCTCTCCTTATATTCCTTAATGGACCATGTTATTCCTTTGGAGTTAAAGAATTAGTGGGGGATAATGTTCCCCCACACTGGGTGCTTTGTCCTACCGTGGGAATCCGGGTGCTATCTTGTAGTGTGAGGTGAATCTTAGGAGCTTCCCAGAGTCACTGATGGTGGAGTGAATGCCATCTTAATTTTTTGAGGAGTCTCCTCGTTACTTTTCATACTATCTGTATCAGTCTTCAGTTCCACCAATAGTGTGGTATTGTTCCTAACTCCCCACAACCCCTCCAACATCTCTTATTGTTTATATTCTTCATCTTTGCCAATCTGACTGGAGTGAGGTGAAATATTAATGTAGTTTTGATTTGTGTTTCTCTGATTACTAGTGATTTAGAACATTTTCTCATGTATACATTGGCTTGCTAGATTTCTTCTGTTGAGAAGTTTCCATTTAGCTCTTTGGCCCATTTATTGATTGGATTGTTTGTGTTTTTGGTATTGGTTTTGAGTTCTTTGTAAATTTTGGATATTAGTCCCCTGTTGGAGGAATCACAGGCCATGATTATCTTCATTTCTGTAGGTTGTCTCTTGACAGTTTTGACCAATTCCTTGGCTGAGCAGAAGCTTTTTAGTTTAATTGCATCCCACTCATTGATTTTTGACTTTAATTCTTGCGCTTTGGGAGTCTTGTTGAGAAAGTCTTTGCCTGTTGCTCCCCGGAGCGCTTCGGAGCAGACAGTAGGCAAGACGACCCGAGTTAGCTGGGCTACTCTGCTCGGAAGGAGCCAAACAGGACGAACTGCGGCCGGGGGAAAAAAATCAGACTCACACGTGGGTGGCGCCTTGAAATTACCCCGTTTATTCTTCCCGCACATCCGTAGATATAGCGAGAGCAGGCTACTAAGGGACCAATAGTGAAGTGGTAAACTAGCTTATTTCAGCCAGTGAGGGACTATTATGTTGGTGGCGTCATCTATCATCGACCGGGAAGATGCGAAGAGAAAGAGAGAAAGCAGCACTCCAGCGCAGGCGCGTAGCTCGCCTTGCTCAGAGCGTGCGAAATGTGAAGGGGGAGGAGAGAGAAGTATTTTGGCGTCCAATATGGTGATTTTTCTCTTGCACAGAGCCCTACATTTGCCTATCTCCAAATGCTGGAGTGTTGATCCTAATTTTTCTTCTAGCAGTTGTATAGTGGCTCATTTAATTTCTTGTTCCTTGATCCATTTTGATTTGATTTTTATGCAAGGTGAGAGGTAAGTATCTAATTTCAGCTTTCTGCAGATGCCTGTCCAGTTTGTCCAGCACCAGTTGTTGAATAGGCTCTCATTCCCCCATGTTATATTTTGTACGCCATTGTCAAAGAGCAGATGTTTAAAAATTTGTGGGTTTGTTTCAGAGTCTTCTATTCTATTCTGTTGGTCTTCATTAGTATTTCCAATGGTTTTTTTTTTTTATGTATATGATCCATCTCTTGCTGAAAGTGGGGTGTTAAAGTCTCCAATTGTTTAAACTCAGGGCTGCAAAGGCCCCAGCATACTGTTTTTCAGTCCGAAAGAAAGAACTTAAAAGACTTAATGGGGAGGCTTTGAACATTTTATTACTTTCATGCTCCTTGGTGTTGACACTTCACCCTTTTAGTGCCTCAGAAGACCCTTAATGTTCCTCACTGTCTTATACCACCGTATGTCTTTTGTGAAGCCCTCAGGACAGGGCTCCGGAGGAATACTACATTCATATCCCACAGCAGTGGTACAAACAGCAAGAGCCTATTGGGCATGCTAAGGTCATTAAGATAATATAGAAAGTATGGTACAGTGTTGAAAGAAGGGAAATTAACCATTTAGAAAATGGATCAATTGAAAGGGCAACAGTAGCATTAATTTTTTTAGACATTTGAGTTCAAGCATGAGTAAAATTGTGTTCATTATCAGTTCTAATCACACAGTATTCTGTCCATTTTACTGCACACATTCTCTGCCTTGAGCAGCCATAAGCATATCTAGTACCATTCTATTTTGTAAAACCACCTTTTTTATCTGAATAGCTTCCTCAGTTACTAAGGTTATGGCATGTTTAGTATAATTGAGAGCTTGAGCAATGTGGGAGGCTAAAACCAATACCTGAATTTCCACATTAATTACTGCTGCTTGTGGGGAAAAGTAGTTGATGGATAGAACTGACAAGCAAAAGTAGTTAATGGATAGAACTAGTAGGAGGCCTGGCAATGCCTTGTGTGATGCAGTTTTACACTTTCACAATTACTAGACGTGTGCAGTAAAAGAGGCAAAACTTGGACTGGGATGTAAGGCCAATCCCATATACACTGTCCTGTTCAATGGTAAGGTAAGTAAGGCCATCCACAGGACCCACGTATCCACAGTGCAACCTCATGGCAGGTGAAAAGCCCCATGAGTAACACTGGCTGATGGAGTGAGGATATCTCTTGAATTGACTTTTTTTGAGAGAAAGAGAGAGAAAATATCATTTTTATTTAGTTTTTCATGTGGCTTTTGTTGCTCCAAGACTTTGTTGTGTACATGGTGCTGGGGTTTCAACTTGAGTACTTGCACATGCCAGGCAACTGCTGTAATCACTGAGCCACTGCTCCAGTCCCTTGAATTGACTGTTTTAAACAGAGAGTTAAATGTAAAGCCCACCATCTTATTATAACCATACTGGGTGACGCAAAGGAAAGCTGTCTTTTTAACTGCAACCTGAGTTGCTGCTACCTGCTATGAAAGCCCATTGCATATATAAGTTTACCCCAAACAATTGTTTAGTATAATCATACAATGGCCATTTTGGAAGATGTTTTCGGTCCAATTCTGTGTCAGCCAAGTCCATTCCATCTCATTTGCAGGCTGGGCTTCCCTGGGATGTCCTTGTGCTATAGTCACAGGGAATTCTGATCAGATCCAACAGTCTGTTTGATTGGCATGTTGTGCAACTTCTATTGCCCAGTCCACAAATTTATTGCTTGCTACTAACCCATGGAGAATATGAGAGATGTTTAATAGACACTAATAATGGCAAATCAGTTTCATGAGGCAGTGTACAGGCTACTGAACAATCTTGTTATTAGTAAAGTAGCCTGCACAGTAGGCTTGTCTGGGCAAGTGTACTGAACCAGTGTTTTTCTGTTTGTACTTCAGGGATATAGAAAGAATTAAACACCTCTGGAATATATAGCTCCCATAAACTAATACAAATGTTCTTCAGGTGATGACCTCTGTGGGTAACATCACCTGTACTTGTGAGGACCAGGTTCCTGATACAGTAGGCTTTACCTGTAAATTTAGTTGCTATCTCTCCCATAAGCAGTAAGTGAACCATGGGGACTTACTTGCACAGTCTATGACCAACTAATATTTCTTTGATATTTTTTATTTCGGGAGGGGGAAGAATCAATTTTTATGTATTTTTTCATCTGGTTTTTGTTTTTCTGAAACTTAGTTGTATATGTGGTGCTGGAGTTCGAACTCAGGTCCTCACGCATGCCAGGCAAGCACTCTAACCTCTGAGTCACTGCTCCTGCCCCACTTGTGATATATTGAGGAACTGGCAACAGTAAGTTGTGACCTAGGCCATTTTAAGTAAATGTTCAGTGCATGTGTCCTTTAACTGCAACCTTAATGCTGTGGCCATAGGCAAGAACACAGAAAAGACTGCTTGACAATGATGTCTGGATTCCTCATTGAATGTCTTCAGTGCTTCAGGCATATAAGGAGTCTACCCCTGCATATAGATAATTTCACTTACTTTTTAAAGACTTGTTGTAGCAGGTCTTGTTCTTTCTTTTTTTTGGTGGTGGTGGTGGGGGGGGAGGGGGACTAAGCCCTGTGGTGCTCTATTGTTGAGCTACATCCCTAGACCTTTTTTATTTTTTGTTTTGAGACAGTTACTCTAAGGACCTTGCTGAGTTCCTGAAGCAGACCTTCAACTTGTGATGCTCCTGCCTCAGACACCCGTCACAGTTAGCTAGAATTACAGACATGTTCCTCCACACATGGCACCACTCATTCTTTTTTTAAACCCAGCTTCTGTTGGATAGTATGACTGGTGGAAAGTCCTTAATATATCCTGATATTGAGCCCACTGTTGTATGTCTTGGCTTGTTAAATGAGTTCCTTGGTCACTCAGTTACCTGTGGTGTGCCATATATGGCACTCAGCTGGATCAGTCCCTTAATAGTTGCCTGTTGCCTTTTGATTGACTTTTATTGGAGAAGGCTTGCATCAAGTCTTTAACTGTGTCCATATAAGTCAAGCACATTTAGCCCCTTTAATAACAGGAGAGGGCCAACGTAGTCTGTCTGTCATTGCTTACGAGGAATGTCACTTTGTTTTATATGACCCTTAGTGTCATCCAGTTGTCATGGGTCATTCTGAGAGTAGGTAAGACAATTTTGACATGCAGCATCAGCATCAGATATGTTTATGGGCGGTCCCCAGCATGTCACAGCTGCTCACAAATCTTTTTGACCTCTATGTTTTAATCTACAATGTAGCCAAGTGGCACTTTCCTCTGCTGAGGCTTCCTGTAGCTATCTTATCTTCATCAGTTGATCAGCCTTGTTATTGTCTGGAATTGGAGAGAGTAATAGGCAGTCAAGTAGTTTATTGTAACAACTTTAGACATAATATAAAATATCTTCCCGTAGTTTTTTTCTTCACAGAGGCCTCCTTTTAATCGTCTATTGTTGTTGTTACTGTTGGGACAAACACATTGTAAGCTCTCTAAATACAGCCTAGCTCTCAGTGAAGATAGTTAATGGCCCACTTTTGTGAACAATAACCATTCACCTTTTGCAATTCATTCTATTGATTGCTATGTCCTTATCCTTTACTAATCCCTGGAGTTTTAGTCACTGGATGATAGGCTATGACTCTATTCTGCTACATATGTGATGGGTTCCAGGAATTGTAAAAGTTCTAAACAGAAAGATGAAGTGTCGTGTATTCTTTGCTGTTCGAAGGTATTCACCCCATTTCAGTGATAGCCATTTGAGCTACCCATGATTGTGGGGTATTGACCATTTGTTATAGTCATTCACTGATGAGGTAGGTGGTCATGACCTTGACTGGTGCTTCTGTGGTGTTGGACTCCATGGCAAGAAGGGCAGCATAGGTAGCACACAACAGTTTTTCCAACAAGCTGTATAACATTCCTCTGCGCCCTCCATATCTATGACTAAAATCCATTGGGGGTCTTATGTCTGTTAATCCACCTGCCATAAACCCCATCCAAAGCTGTCTGGAACAACAAGGTTAGTAAATTCAGCAGGTTTCAATATGTCTAATGTCCCAAGAGTTGGTGTCCCAGGAACTTGTACCTGTTTTATTGATTATTTGGCCTGATTAAATGCTTCAGTAGTCAGTTATTCTAGTCCTTTACTGTACCCCTCTTAACACAAATTATAAAGGGGTCATAATAACTGAGCTAGAAGAGGGATGAAAGCCCTTCAAAAATTCAGTAACTGCACAAATTCTTATATTTCCTGTACTGTGTTGTGAAGTGAAAATGCCTGAATTTTATCTATCACAGCCTGAGGTATTAACCTTTATCTTAGCCAATCAGGCAGTTCCCAAGAATTTTACCCACAATACAGGGACCTGCACTTTGCCAAGGTTCACAGCCTGTCTTTTCCCTTGCAAAAGAGTCAAAATCATGGGTGCAGCTTTAGTGAATGCTGGAGAAGATTTGAAGGGAGAACTATGCTATCAATATAGTGAAATATTTTTTATTAATGTAGATCAAGACCAGGTTTTTAAGTGTTTTGCTGCTGTACCATATGGTGGGACTATGGAAATATCCTTGAGGTGACACCATAAAGGTCCATTGTTGGCCTTCCCACCTGAATAAAAATGGGTCTTGACTCTCAGGCTTTATCTATGCTAAATAAGTTATACACAATGGTATGTTCCCTGCTGAGTGCTAAGCTCTTCTAGAATGGTGGCTACATTGGGAATAGCTGCATAAACTGGAGGGATCACCTGATTTAATTCTCTGTAAGCTACTGTCAAGGTCTAGATTCCATCTAGCTTTCTTGCCAACCACACTGGAGTTAAAAGAACTGTGAGTTGAATGAATTATTTTTACTTTAGCCAATTCATATATGGCCTCTACTATCTCTGATGGCCACCAGGAAACCGATATTGTTTGTTGGTGACAATTCAGTGGGCTGCAGGCAAAACAACAGGGGGATATTTAGCAGGCTTCCGCCTTCTTTTCTTTTCTCTTTTTAAAAAGTATTCTCTTTTCTTTATCATCATCATCATCATAATATATGTATATATTTATTTATTTTTTAATTACTAGGGATTGAATTTAGGGCCTTGAGCATGATAGGCAAGTGCTCTACCACATCCCCAACCCTAGCAGACCTTCTTAGTATTGACTTTACTGCTGCCCCCCCCCCACACATATATTTAAAGCGAGAAGGACAGTAAGAAAAAGAGAGAGAGAGAGAATCAGTTTTTATTGAGTTTTTCACACGGATTTTGTTGCTCTGACAGTTGTGTACATGGGTGCTGGGGCTTAAACCTGTGTTCTTGCGCATGCCTGCCAAGAGCTGTAACCACCGAACCACCACTCCAGCCCCAGCTGACACATTTTTAATCCCTGGGAAATACGAATTCAAATTATGGTATTTTATAGGTATGTATCCCATAAAATATCAACCTAGGGGCAGGAGTGGTGGTTCAGTGGTTGCGGCGCTTTCCTGCATTGCCTGGCATGCATGAGAATGCAAGTTTGAACCCTAGCACCATGTATTCAGTGAAGCGTCAGAGCAGTGAAAGCCACATGAAACACTAAATAGAATTGATTCTCTCTCTCTTCTCTCACTGTCCCTCTCTCTTAAAGAAAAAAAAAAAGATATCAACCTAAATGTATTCAGGAGTGAGAAATATGAACTCTGGGTAGGAGGTGGTCAGCAGGCATCCAAGTTATGACTCAGAGGCTTACTATTTTTTTCCCCTGTGTCCATCATTAGTAGTTTACCTGCCTGAAGATTTGTCAAGTTTACCATATACTAATATACATTCAGCTCTTGTGTCAACCATGCAGTTACTCTCAATATTTTTTGAAGACCAGTGTATTGCCAATTCTATTTACAGCCTCCAGTCCAGTGACACTGCTCAGACCCCTGAACTGTGACCTCCCCCAGGTCAAAGATCAACCAAGGGTGCAAAGACTCCTCAGAGTGAGACCTGGACTCTGCTTTCATTACCTCTTCTAGTAGGAGAGGTTGTCTTTGTGTCCTTTTGAAGTAGGAGTTCATTCTACCTTTCTGTCTCCCTTTTCTTTTCCTTACTGAGAGATAGTGCCTGAAACCTTTTGTCCTTTGGCAGTTGCTTCCATAACAGTACCAGAATGGTATTACGTTTTTAATCTGTTTTCATCTAATCCTGCTGCTATTGAGTCTGCCCACATTTGTTCATGGAAGACTCAAATAGGTCCTTCCAGTTTTGGTCGAGTTTTATGGATTTCCATTTTCTGCCACAATCTTTCTTTCTCCATTGGTCTGCTATCAGTTGTCCTGCTTACTGAAGAAGCTGCTATACTAATGGGGATAATATTGATACCAGGTACCATAAATGGAAGGAGGGTTCATGTGTTAAATGCTATATCCTTCTCCTAGCAGTGAAAGTCATACTGTCCAATCCTGGGAAAGACTGCACGTGAACAGCATGTTTCATCCCTACTTCCTCCAAATAGGCCTGTAATTCTTCTGTTGAGGCCCAGATACCTCTGGGCATACAAGTGTCTCCTGAATTTGGCCATATACTGTGAGCGATGAAAGGCAACCAAGTTAGTAATGACCTGACAATTTCATCAGCAGCACTGGCATAAAGTCACTGATGTAAAGCAGGGTCAGCAGTTACTGAAGCCATTATTGACAATTCTGTACCATAACTTATCCTGTCTGGTCCAGTGTCCCACAGATGGAGCAGCCATGTTGGCATACTTTCTTTAATTTTCTGTGTGAACTTGGATCCAAGTTTCTCCAGCTCTGCTGGGAAATAGGGTCTCAGGTATTATGTAAATCTGTCTGGAGTGGGGAGCAGATGTGAATTAGCACCCTCAGGCCACTCCTGATGAGTCTTTAACGTTTGGATCATTACAGGCCCACCTTCTATTATTATTTCATCCTTCACTTTAACTTCTGAGTCACTGGAACTAGTGGACTCCCTGAGTGGGTCCCATGTTTGAAGATCCCAGTTTTCAGTAGTTACCAATGCTCTGATATGGGCCTTGGGGCCTGAGATGTCGCCTTAGTTTACCCTAATGGCATGCTGTGACCTCCAGGCGTTTGGCTACAAGTTCTGAATGTCATGACAGCACATCCTTGCTGTCATCTGCACTAAAATTTCTAGTTCTAACTCTTCCTGTACTCTACAGAGCTGAATCTGAGTAGCAAACTCCTTGTCTGTGGCTAATCTCTGTGTGCACAGCAGGGACCATGCCACCACTGCAACAGCATTTTTCATTTCTTTTAGCTTTCCTACAACTACTTTGGATACTGCTTCCTATACCTTCAGCAATCTCTCTGGCATTTTCAGAACATCTCTGTTCTTACACACTGGTCCCCACCCCTACAATAGGGTAGCCACCTCAAACCACATCAAGGCTTGTGGCCAGCCCTCCCCACAGATCCCATGTCCTTTTCCAACTCTGGAGTCAAATCAAAAAAAGAATATAGAGGACTCAATGGCGAGGTTTTGGACATTTTGTTACTCATATGCTCCTTGGCAGCAGCAGGCCAGGAAGAACCATACATACCACTGTGTCTACAAGCCAGGACAAATGTGTAAAATAGGTTGCAAGCCTCCTGCACAGATGGATTTCTTCAGCTGTTTTATGAATATATATTCTTCTACTTTACAACCAAAGTAATGTTACTTTGATCTTAACCTAAAGATTGGACACAAAGGAAGTGACCGGTTTCCCCTCTCCCTTTCCTTTATTATCACATTCCATATTTTACCACATTTTTTTTTTAAAGAGAGAGAGGGACAGTGAGAGAGAAAGAGAGAATCAATTTATTTAGTTTTTCATGTGGCCCTTGTTACTCTGACACTTCTTTGTGTACGTGGTGTTGGAGTTTGAACTTGTGTCCTTGTGCATGCCAGGCAGGCACTGGAACCACTGAGCTACCACTCCAGCCCTCACCACATAATTATTGCAGATCTTATGCCAATTTTTTTTTTTGCATAAATGTGGAGTGTGACCATTTCGTGAAGCTTTAAAAAAAATGCCAGTATTCTTTTTTTTTTTTTTTTTAAAGGGGAGGGTGGAGACAACAGTCAGTTTTATTTAGTTGTTGTTTTTTTTAATCTGGTTTTTGTTTTCCCAACACTTAGCTGTATGTGTGGTGCCGGAATTTGAACCTGGTTCCTAGCTCATGCCTGGCAAGTACTCTACCACTGAGCCACTACTCCAGCTTCATGTGCCAGTATTCCAAAAAATCATTTATTACAAAACTCTTTTTGGTGCAAGATTAGGATGCATGGAATGCTCTTGAATATATGCTAAAATTGCATAGTTAAAATCAGCACACATCATTTCTTCATGACAGTTGAGGAAACATTTTTCTGATCTGAAAACAAGATAACACATTAGTTATTGATTTGTGCATATAGTTGAAATATTACACTTGAGAAAATTTATTACAGTGTTACAAAGTATGGACTTAAAAAATTTAATCTTCTGCGCTGCTATCATTGGTTTCATTATCTGATATACCGTCCTCAATGCCACTCATATAAGATATGCTTACCATTAGTACTGCAGTTTTATAAACTATGCAAATTTGCTTTTGAAACTCTAGGCTTGTGGTTTACCGTGCCTTAAAAGACAAATGCACATCCCTGTACCACTGGCAAATATATTACTACTCTATTTGCCTTTTTTTTCTTGAGAGAGAGAGAGAATCAATTTTATTTATTCATCTGGCCTTTGTTTCTCTGACACTTAGTTGTGTATATAGTGCTGGGATTTGAACCCTGGTCCTTGCGCATGCCAGGCAAGCACTTCAGCTGCTAAGCCACTGCTCCAGCTCATTATTTGTCTATGAAGGAGTGTGACGAACAGAATCATACCAACCACACGATGATTACAGAATAAAAGGCTATACTCCAGTGTTTGGACTGAAAAAAACAAGGTGTGATGATTATGTCCTGGTTACAATTATGTGTTAGAATTCTTCAGTCTTTCTTACCTCAGTGCCCAAAACAGCAAGCTTTCCTAGACATTGACTAACATTTACCCCAACTATTATTGTAGTAGTATCTGACACACCTTTTAGATCTAATAATGTTTGCTTTATGTAATTGGGTACTCCAGTGTTTGGTACATGTGTATTTACAGTTGTTATTTTCTTCTTGTTGAATTGATCCCTTTATCATTATATAGCAACTTTATTTGTCTCTTTTTAGTTTTTAACTTAAAGTCTTTTTATCTGAAAAAATATAGTTATTTCTTACTTTTGATGTCCTTTTGCATGGTACATTTTTTCTATCCTTTCTCTTTCCATCAATATGTCTGTGTCACTAGTGATGGTGAAGTGCGTTTCTTGTAAACAGCATGTCTTTGGGTCTTCTTTTAAAATTAATTATTTTTTAAAATTTTTTTAAAGAGAGAGGGACAGAGAGAGAGAAAGAAAGCGAGAAGCAATTTTATTTAGTTTTTCATGTGGCCTTCATTGCTCTGAGACTTTGCTTTGTACGTGGTGCTGGGGTTTGAACTTGGGGACTTATGCGTGCAGGGCAAGTACCGTAGCTGCTGAGCGACAGCTCCAGCCCCTGGGTCTTTTTTTTAAAATCCATTCAGCTAGTCTGTATTTCTTAATTGTGAAATTGAATCCACTTGAATTCACAGTAATATTGCTAAGTAAAGATAATACTGTTATTATTTTTTTTCTGGTTGTTTTATACATCCTTTTGTTCCTATCTTCTATTCCTTTTGTGTTTTAGTGTTTTTTGTATTGATAAGTTTTGATTCTCTCTCTCTCTCTCTCTCTCTCTCTCTTTTTAAAGAGAGAGGGTCAGTGAGAAAGAAAGAGAGACTCAATTTTTGATTTAGTTTTATTTAGTTTTTCATGTGGCTTTCATTGCTCCAACATTTCATTGTGTACATGGTGCTGGGGTTTGAACCCATGTCCTCATGCATACCAGGCAAGTGCTGTAACAACTGAGCTACCACTTCAGCCCCTTCTCTTTCAATTTTGTTTATCTTTTCTTCTGGTGAATTTAGTACTTTCATGTGTTTTCATGATGATAGTTATTGTCTTGTTACTTCTAGTGTAGGGCTCCCTTGGTAGTTTTTTTTATTTTGTTTTTTTGTTTTTTCCTTTCAGGACTTAGAATATAGCATCCCATTGGGTTTCTGCCGAGAAGTCTGATGGTAGTCCATTGGAGATTCCATTATGGGATTTCATCCTTTTTCTCTGCTTAAAAAAAAATTATCTTATACTTTCAATAGCTTTATTAAAATATGCTTTGAAGTGAATTTTTTGGGGGGGTAGAATCTGTTAGGGATCCTTTGAGCTTTTTGAACTTGCATACCTGTATATCTTCCAACATTTGGAAAATTTTCAGCATTTATTTCATTGAACTGGTTTTTCTATACCTTTTCTCATCTCTTTCTGGTACTCTTACAAAGTTAAAGTTTGGGTCAATGATGTCTCCATAAGTCTTGTGGATTTTCTTCATTCTTTGTAATTTTTCTCTCCCTTCCTCCTCCCCCCTCCTCTCCTTCCTCTCCTCTTCTTTCTTCTTTCTTTCGTTTTAAAAGACCTATCTTCAAGCTCAGACATTCTTTCTTTGGTTTTCCTCTATTCTGCTTTGAGGTTCTCGACCGTATTTTTTTTGTTGTTGTTTTGTTACATTTATTGAGTTATTTAGCTCCAACATTTCCTTTTGTTTTTGTGATTCTTATATCTGCTGGATTTTTTTTTTTATCATGAGTTGTCTTCCTAATTTCATTGAATTGACTGTGTTCTCTTAGTCATTGAGTTACCTTAAAATTATTTTTAATTCTCTTACAGTTTATCAGTTTCCTTTTCTGGGCTCAGGTCTGTCGCTAGAGAACTATTGTGCCCTTTGGAGGCTTCAAGCTCCCTTATTACGTTTGCTTCCCCACATGGATCATAGGTCAGTTTTCATAATAAAACATTTTTCTGGTGATACATTTTTAGGATATCAATTGAGAAGGCTGTGTCTGCATTCAGTTGTGTGCTTAGTCTCCATATAGTGTCTTCAGCTATACTCAACCTCAGTAGTGTCCGTAGGTGCCTGGGTGGAGTGCCTCTTAAAGTGTCCAGACAGGGTACCCTTCAGGGCTGTATGTGTGACTTGGAGGGCCTGTGGGAGCCGACCTGTTCAGAGTAGACCCTGCCCCTCCCCGCCGCCGCAGTTGGTTCTTAGTGTTGTTTGGGTGCAAGCAGGGATGCTTATCCTGCTTCCCAGATGCTGAGGGTAGTTGGCAGGATCACTTAGCTGCTTCCTAGGGCAGCAAGAGTCTGGACAGGGCTGCAGGGCTGCCCATCTGCTTTCTTGGGGCTTTAGTGGGCCAAGCTGCTTAGATTGGGCTGCCTAGATGCTTTCTGGGGATCTGAGAGGATGAGAAAGGTCTCAGGATGGAATTGTTCAGTTAGAACTTCCATGTGAGAGGATGCAAAATGGGCTAGACTTTTTCTCAGGGGCAGCGCAATAGTGTGGTGATCCCTAATATGGGCTGTAGTATGCTTGGGGACTGTTGGGGTCCTTACAATCAAGTAAAGTCCCTCCTGGTTCTGGGTTGATCTTGAGATACAGGATGATCAGTGCCCTGTGTTTAGTTCCCTTCTTTATAAGGCCATAGTTTCACTCTGTGCTCTTTAGTGTCTCTGCTACACAACTCTCCTTTCTGCCTCAAACACACCAGTGAAATAGCTGTTTTTTTTAATCTTTGATTGGAGGGAAGCATGGCAGGCATCTCTTAGTCATCTTGCCCAAGGGACTCTATTAGTGATAATGCTCTGAAAATAAAAATGTCATTAAGGACACATTTTTATTTCATTATCAATGAAGATAATGATTATTTTTTATACTTTTTCAAAATAATAATTAAAGGGATTCTGAGTTTGGTTTTACAAAGCCTAATATCTTCTGATTCTTTATTTTGATGAAGTTTTTGGGTTAAATAATTTATACTTTAAAAATTCTTGAAGTGAAAAAAATAGTATGGTTAAACTGAAAGATGTTGCCTCTGATACATTTAGGAATGTGAGCATGAGCATTTTTTTGGTGGGAGAGATAAAGAGGATTCTCTAAACTTGAGTGAAAACTTTTATTTTCCAGTATTAGTAGCTGTGTAACATCATGGTCCTGTAATTTAATATAGTTCTTTACTATGATTTTAGATTTTTTTCAAGCATTTAGCTCTCTGATAATGTGACTCTCATATCACTGTCATTGCTCAATGGATTAATTTTCACTCACAGTTTTTAAACATGTATTCATATATATGTTACCTGCCAACATTGAGAGGAGCATTAAGATATCAGTTGAACTTGGCCTCTGTAATCAATCAACCTTCCTCTGTTCTTCCACCCTTCTATCCTTTCTTTCTGCTTCATGTCTTCTGCTGGGTATCTAACCCAGGGCCTCGTGCCTTCTTGGCGAGCACCTACCACTGAGCTGCATTCCAGCCCTGGAGTATTTCACTTTCAGAATTTTTAAAATTTGGATGTCTGTTAAAAATTGATTTATATATAATATCTATCTGACGTGTGCCACCATTCACCTCTTGCTGTACTCTAGACCATTATTAAATCAGTGGTGTATTTTACAATTGATGCCTTTTTTTTTTGTTTGAAAAGAAAATAGTATAATTAGTTCTGCTCAGGTTCTGCTCAGGTGTCTCAATTTCTTCTATCCTATTCTGCTTTTATCTTATTTTATGTTTCTTAATTTTGTAGACTGTTTCAAATCATTTTATGAACTAAAATGTTTTAGAACAATATTTGATAAGTGACTGTTCAATTACTTTTTTTTTCAAAGAGAGAAGGACAGTGAGAGAGAGAGAGACAGAATCAATTTTTATTGAGTTTTTCATATGGCTTTTATTGCTCCGACACTTAGTTGTGTACATGGATGCTGGGGTTTGAACTCATGTACTTGCGCATGCCAGGCAAGCGCCATAACCACCGAGCCACCGCTCCAGCCCCTATTCAATTACTTTTAAATGTAAAATATTTATTTTATTATTTTATTTTATTCCTGTAGTGCTAGGGATCAAACCCAAGGCCTTGCACATGCTAGGCAAGTGCTCTTCCCTGAACTACATCCCAGTCCAAATAAGATATGTGCATAGCTACTGATTTAAGACACTTTTTGCAAAACACAAAAACTGAAGGGAAGAAAAGGAACAAAAAGACACTTTTGCAGAAATTAAGGTAGTATTATTCACTTTGACATACTTGAAGATATTTTGAAGATCTGTATAGAAATATATGTATGTAATTTGAAATATTGCCATTGCTAAAGGGTTAGTTAGAAATTGCTTATAATCCTCTTTGTCTACTTCCAACTTAGGACACCCAAAGGATAATAACAAATGTCTCTGACGAAGTATCCAGTGAAGAATGTCCTGAAACAGGATACTCATTACGCCATCATGTGGACAGGACTTCCGAAAACATTCTTCGGAATAGAAAGTCACACCATTATAAGAAGCAGTATCCTAATGAGGTATAAAATTTGATGTTATCAAATGTGTATATGTTGTTAACTTACAACTTCTGTGATTGAATATTGTTGAAATAAGTATTACCCATATTAACACTACTTATTATTTTTATATGATCTTTATGTATAGTCAGTTTAGATTAATATATTATACACATATTGGTAAATAGCCACATATTTGTACTCATTTTATGCAGTATCTCTGAAGACTCATATATTCAGGTTGTTGTTTACTTTTAAAGGAGACCATCATGGAGACAGAATCTGTGAACTCTTGTGTCAGTCTTTTCTACAACTTGAAAGACGTCATATAGTCTTGATTATAGTGAAGCTATTTCTCTAAGTGGCTTCCTTCATGTTACTAGTCATTAAGTCTCCATACTCTAGCATTCAGTTTTTTTCCTTCTTTGATTCAGCTTTTCCTTATTGATTTTTCTTTTTTCTCTAAAACCCTTTTCCAACTTTACCATATCTTTTGAGCTTAAAACTACATAAATAGAAAAAGAATTTCATTCCATTTTATTTGCAGTTTCTGTGTTAAGGACAGAATTATCTGCCTTAGAAGCAAATTACTACCTATTTTACTTTTTTAGTCAATATTACCTTCTATACTTACTGAAGTATATTAGTATTTTTTTCTTGAGAATTTTGGGTTAAACTTATAAAAAAAATCAAATGTTAGCCAGGTACAGTGGCTTATACCTGTAATCCCAGCAGTTCAAGAGGCTGAGCCAGGAGGATATCAAGTTGGAGGTCAGCCTCAGCAACTTAGTGAGACCCTGTCTCAAAAAATTAAAAAGGGCTGGGGATATGGGCTCAGTGGTTAAGTGCCCCTATGTTCAATCCCCACTTCAAACAACAACAACAACAACAAATGAATGTTATACTGGACTGAAAAATGAATACTTTAAAGTAGCAGGATACAAGATCAACACACATAAATCAATAGCTTTCCTATATACTACTAATAATAGGACTGATGAAGAAATCAGGAAATCAGTCCCATTTAAAATATCTTCAAAAAAAATAGAATACTTGAGAATTAACCTTACAAGGGAAATCAAAGATCTCTACAATGAAAATTATCAGTCACTGAAGAATGAAATCCAAGATGACCTGAGAAGATGGAAAGATGTCCCATGCTCTTGGTTAGGCAGAATTAATATAATAAAAACGGCCATTCTATCAAAAGCTTTGTATAGATTTAATGCTATCCCTATAAAGATAACCTATGTCATTCTTTACAGACATAGAAAAAGCAATTCTCAAATTCATTTGGTATAATAAGAAACCTAGAATTGCCAAAACACTACTAAGCAAGAAAGATAAACAGGCAGTTTTGCCATACCAGATTTAAAACTATTCTATAGAGCTGTAGTAACAAAGACAGCATGGTACTAGTATCAAGATAGGAAAAAAGACCAGTGGAATAGAATAGAAGACCCTGAAACAAACTCTCAAATCTTTAAGCATCTGATTTTTGACAAAGGGGGACAAAATATTACATGGAGGAGAGACAGCCTCTTCAACACTTGATGCTAGACAAACTGGGCAGCCACTTGCAGAAAGTTGAAATTAGACCCATATCTTTCACCTTGCATGAGAATCAAATCAAAATGGATCAAGGAGCTAGGAATTAAACCAGCTATCTTGCAACTGATGGAAGACAAATTAGGTCCAACACTTCAGCATTTGGGAGTAGGAAAAGACTTTCTCAACATGTCTCCTAAAGTGAAGGAAGTAAAGTAAAAAAATCAGTGAATGGGATGCCATAAAACTAAAAAACTTTTGTACTGCTAAGGAAACAATCAAAAGAGTCAAGAGGTTTCCTATGGAAATGGAGAGAATCATGGGCTGTGATTCCTCTGACAGGGGCCTCATATCCAGAACCTACAAAATCCTCAAAAATCTCAACTACAAAAACACAACCCAATTAATAAATGGGCCAAAGAGCTAAATAGAAATTTCTAAACAGAGGACATCGATCAAGCCAATGAATTCATGAGAAAGTGCTCTAAATCTCTAGTAATCAGAGAAATGCAAATGAAAACCACATTAAGATATCACCTTACGCCAGTCAGAATGGCAAAAATGAAGAAAATAAACAATAATAGATGTTGGAGGTGCTGTGGAGAGAAAGGCACACTAACACACTGTTGGTGGAGCTGCAGACTGGTACAGCCCCTCTGGAAAGCAGTGTGGAGAATCCTCAAAAAACTAGGGATGAGCCCACCATACGATCCTGCTATTCCACTCCTGGGTATTTTTCCAGGGTATTTAGAATCAACACATTATAGTGACACAGCAATATCTATGTTCATAGCAGCTCAATTTACTATTGCTAGATTATGGAAACAACCCAGATGTCCCTCAGTGGATGAATGTTTACAAAAACTATGGTACATTTATACCATGGAATTTTACACAGCAATTAGAATCAATGGTATTACAGCTTTGAAGGTAAATGGATGGCTATGGAAGAAATTATGCTGAGTAAAATCAGCTTAACCCAGAGAACTAATGGTTGATTGTCTCCACACATCTGTGGAGGTTGGGACTAGACCCTGGCCAGTGAGAAAGCTGGTCTATTATCATGTGTTAAATCCATATAAGGTATAATGTTATACAACCTAATACTTTTTTAGAGATATTGTGGGAAGGGGAAGGGAGGGATAAGGGTGGGTAATTGGGGGGTGCACTCTTGGGGGTAAATCTAATCTTCAGAATCTATATACATTTTATATTATTTTGTTAAAAACTTGTATGGTTGTTCAAAAAATAAATTTCTCAATTAAAAAAATAAAAATATCATCTTAGAAATCTTTAAAAAAAAAGATTAGAAGTTACTTCTTTGCACAGTGCTCTGTGGTTGTAGCTGGTTAACTTTCTGGTGACTGTGATTATGTTTCTTCTATCTGTGGCTGCCATTAGATGCTAATATACATACACATCATTAGTTGTGCTGTCTCCTGTTCTTAAACCAAATAATCAAACTGTGGAAATTCACCCTTAACTCTATACATAGAAGTTCATTGGTGCTGGAAGCTGGAAGTCTACTTGACCCCTTTCCTACACAAGAAATTATTTGGCTTTTGAGTTACTTTCCTAACTCCATGATTTTTGCTCTTCTTAGTTTGTAGTTGTATTATGAACTATTGAGATTCTTGAAAGGAAGAACATTATTCTGCTATTTTTTTTCTCAATTTTAATTTTTGAAGTTTGTAATGTTTTTCAAAACGTTTGCAGTGATACACTTTCTTGACTCAGTCGTGGTTTTCTACTAACTTTTAAATAAGTTGCTTAAAACCTTTCAGATTTCAGTCTAAGTTAGTAGGCATTGGTTGTTTTAAAATCTCTTTTTTTTTTAAGAGGGGGGAAGGAGGATTGGGGGGAAGAGAAACAGAGAGGGAGAGAATTAATCTCATTTTTTTTTCATCTGTTTTTAGTTTTTCCACACTTAGTTGTATATGCAGTGCTGGGGTTTGAACCCAGCTCCTCACACGTACCAGGCAAGTGTGCTACCACTGAGCCACTGCTCCAGCACTGTTTTAAATCATTGTTTTTTATTTTTCTTAAGAGAGAAGGACAAGGGACTGGAGTGGTGACTCGGTGGTTACAGCGCTTGCCTGGCATGTGCAAGTACACGGGTTCAAACCCCAGCAACCCATGTACACAACTAAGTGTCAGAGCAACGAAAGCCATGTGAAAACCTCAATAAAATTTGATTCTTTCTGTCTCTCTCTCTCTCGCTGTCCTTCTCTCTTAAAAAAAAAAAAAAGAAAAAGAGAAGGACAAGTGAGAGAGAGAGAGAGAATGAATTTTCATATAGTTTTTCACATGGCTTTCATTGCTCTGATAGTTGTATACATGGTGCTGGGGTTTGAACCCGTGTACTCGTGTATGCTGGGCAAGTGCCATAACCACTGAGCCACTACTCCAGCCTGTTTTAAATCTTTTTAATTGATATAAAAGATGACATAAAAATAGCATCTGGTGTTTAGATTGTTCCTTTGCAAAGTGAAGAATTTAAACTAAAAGATACTTAAAAAGTTATATTCAGTTCTGAAAAGTTTGCCTCTTAAGGGATGCTAATTTCAAAGAACTTTTTTTCAAAAGCAAAATAAAATCATTTGGAAAAAGTAGAGACAAAAGCTTTGCAGTGTTGTTTTGCATTTTTATTTACAGTTTAAATATATGATCCCTTCAAATTATTGGTGATGCTTTTACAAAAATTCCTTTGAGCACACCCAAACACAATAAACATCTCTAGCACCAAGCTTGTGCAGTCATCACTCTTCTTTTTAAATACACACACCCACCCACACACCCACACACTCACACACACACATGCACGTGCGACAAAAAACCAGCCCTCCCTGCAGAAATTACTGATTCCTAGTTCCTATGTGTTGTTGGAAATGCACAGAATGACCTTGGAACCTCTTTACATGATAGAAAGCAAGGAAGCTGTCAAAGACTATTAGGCTCT
Source organism: Aplodontia rufa (assembly GCA_004027875.1). Lineage (NCBI taxonomy): Eukaryota > Metazoa > Chordata > Mammalia > Rodentia > Aplodontiidae > Aplodontia > Aplodontia rufa. Next base: position 24,909 of record PVKS010014032.1, on the reverse strand, counting down.
TTTCAGGTGAATTCAGAGGCCAAAGATAGAACAGTTTGAACAATTTGAATTCAGTTTCTCTTCATAAAAGTATCCTAACTAGTAAATGAAAAAGAAATTAAAAAAAAAATCTAGGGAAGCACTTGTGCATGGATTGGACTGGTAGACTTTACCGTAAGATGATGAGTTGGGAACCCAGCCATTTGTTGCAAATGGTGATATTTATATAGATATAGTTTTAAGGGGCATCTTGTTTTTCAGAAGGAATCAGTCTTCTGATAGAATGGGATGTAGATAATGTACAAGGCTGCCATAGTGTTTGGCACCAAGAGTGCAAGAGCTGAGGGACCTTGTGAATCCATGTGCAGATTTTCACTTAATCCTCCTGTTTTTTGCCTTTCTCTACTGTATCTGGTTGGCTTCTTCTGGAATATCTTGGTTATCTGGAATACAGGGAGTGTCCTAGGGAATGGACAGCTTCATTTATGCATATATTCTATCTTGCTTTGTTTAACTCCACTAGTATTTTTAAATTTTACTATGTATTATAAATTAGCTTTTCATCTAATGAAGATAGCATTTGATGGGAAGCACAATGAAGAAACCATGAACTTGGAGTCAGACCATTTAAGTGGCTCTGGGGAAATTTTTTAAACTTCTCTAAGTCTCAGTTTCTGCATTCTTACAGTGAGGAGAAAAGACTGGCCTCAACAGATTGTTAGTGTTCAATAAAATTGTGCATAAATTGTGTGATAAAGGCATTTCTGATTATTCCCTTAAAGTAAATAATCTGTCTCTTCTAAATTTGATTGTATGTTTAGTTTTAACCGTCTTTCTAAAGATTTGAAATGAGCAGAGCAAATCAAATTAAATGTGACTAACTTGAACTGTTGTTATCAGTTCTAAAATGTCTTATTTTTAGGCTTTAATCAGCAGTTTGTGGTGAAATTTAAAATGGCTGTTAATTCCTTAAATATGACAGGTAAAATTCTGTTTGAAACAAACAATTATGGAAAATAATTTTTAGACTTTACCTTTGTAAAATAATGCATTTATTACTTTTTGGCAAAAATACACTTACGAAAGAATTACTTATCCCTGAAATCAACCATTAAATCACCAAAATTGATTTTAAAAAAATCAATTAAAAATCATTATCTCTTTAATTCTACCAACTTCTGTATCTGATTAAGTCCATATCAGAAGTTAACAATAATAAACTAGTTTTATATAAGAAATGATAACTGTAAGCCCAATATTTTCTGGGCCTTGCTATCTAATGAAACTTTTATAATGAAAACTGCTTGGGTTTCAAGTATTTTAACTGACTTTAGTGAGTCCGAAATATTTTGGAGTGTTTTTTTGTAAAATAAAGCAGACTGGTTTTGCTGAATTTTTTTCTTACTTTATTTTCTCGCTTTTTAAAAATTCATTTTCCTGTTCAGCTCTTCAAAACATTGTTACTTTTCCCTAAAGAGCTTTCTTCCCACAAACATCTGTGAATATACTCAATATAATAGATTCATGGTGCCCCATTCTAATCAATAGATTAATTATCAGTAACATACTCCATTCATTTAAGGTAGTTTGTTACCTGTGGTAGGGATAGCAAAAAAAAAAAAAAAAAAAAAAAAAAAAAAGAAGTCTTGATTTCTTTCAAGGACTAAGTTATGATCTATTGGAGAATATTAAGACAGTATTATAGATTGCTGGAAAGCAATGCAGAAGTCTATTGTCAAATGAATATAATAATGCACTTTCAAGACAAAGTAGTATTCTAGGTAGGCAGCCTTAAACATTCCTTGAACTCCTGCTTTGTGCCAACTTTATATTTAAAGTTATAGTGCTCATTTAATTTTTGATATATCTTTAAAGGATTAATGAATGTTAGAGACATAATTAGAGGCTCCAGTGACAAAGAACTGGCTTGTTTAGGAGTTAGAGAATAGCCCAATATCATTAGAGGAAAAGGCTGTCATCAGAAAGTTTCACTGAAGACAAGTAGCCTAGGTAGAAACAATTTGAACTTTATCCAGGAGAGGAGTGGTAAGCCATGGTGGAAGGTTCTGAATTAGAGAAGTGAAAGAGCTACACCTTAGTAAGGTTAATCTGAAAAGAAGCATAGGAGGGTCAATTAGGAAGAGTTTTTAACAAATAAGGCATGAATGATGAAAGTGAACTCTGGTGATAGCATGGGAAAGATAAAGAGATAAATATGAAGCTTTTAAATAGTAGGATTGACAAATTTTAATGGCAGAGGACAGCTAAAAATAAGTCCTAAAATTTGAGCATAGTTGGTTATAAGGATGGCTATTAGCATTGTTTATTTACTAAACTTTTAAAAATTTAAATCAAAATTTTATTTGTCTTTATCTTGTATATTAAAAATGGGATCAAATAAATTTATTGGAAGTTACTTGGGTGTTTTAGCTTTTGACTTTCATACCATAGATTATCTTAAGAATACAAGTTGGCATTTATATTGTTGCTTTAGATCATCTGTCAATTTTAAATTTCTGCTTAAGAAACAAAGGTAGTAGATGAATTAAATCTACAGTTGCCAAAGAAGATTGGAGTAAGAAAATAGCTTCATTAAAAACATTGAAGGAGGTTAATAGTCATTGTAAGGACTGTATAAATTTGGACTAGTCTCTGACTACCTGAATTCTGAACTTCATTTATAATTTAAGAGAAAATAGGCACAACTTTTGCATGAAAATAACAACTGAGCTGAAATATGAAATCAAGTATATTTTTATGTCAGGGCATTTTGTACTCCTTTAAAATTAATACATATTTTAAGGTTGTTCTCTCTTTCACTGTGCTTTGACAGTGTTTGCTGTTTTAGAGAAAGTAGCAATATTGATTCTGCTAGAATCCTTGAGTTGGAAAGGATAAATTGTATTAACGTCAAAGAATATCTTAATTTCAGGATGCCCCTAAATCGGGTACTAGTTGCAGCTCTCGCTGTTCAAGTTCCAGACAGGATTCTGAGAGCACAAGGCCAGAATCTGAAACAGAAGATGTTTTATGGGAAGACTTGTTACATTGTGCAGAATGCCGTTCATCTTGTACCAGTGAGACAGATGTGGAAAATCCTCAAATTAATCCATGTGTGAAAAAAGAATATAGAGACGACCCTTTTCATCAGGTTGGTTTACAGTGTTGGATTTATGGGGCCGTCAGTTGAGCTCCTTTGAATGTATGTACAAATTTTATGGAGATAAAGAAAAAGCTTACATTCAATTAAAATAACATTCTTTTTCTTTTTACGTGAGCTTTGGTCTGGCTTCATTAGAATATAGAATCTCAGTAGTTAGTTTTGGTTGTGTTTCTCGTCTTTCACACATATATTACTAAGAAGTTATTGGTAAATGGAGTTTTGTAAGTCAAACTGTGTTTTAAATATACTAGACTATTTCACATTAAACGCAATTTCATGATCACATTCATGTATACTGTGGCCTGAACTCTACCTAAAAGATTATGATTCACAAATCTTCATTTCATGACTATCACATTTGTATTACCAAGCACTTGCTGTCCAGTAGAAATATAATAAGAATCACATGTGTATTTTAAAATTTTCCATTGGTTTTATTAAAAACATTTAAAAAGGAGAGATTAATTCCAGTGTTGTATTTCACTGGATATATTCAGAGTATTATCCCTTTATCTAGAACTATTATGAAAAATAACGAAAATTTTACATTTTTATACTAACTACAAAATTCAGTGCGAACCCTTGAAGCACATCTCATTTTGAATTAGCCATATTTCAAGTGCTGAATAGCCACCAGTGTATAGGGTACCGTTTTGAACAGAGTATAGTTCTATAGGATATCTTCATTTAAATGTTCCATCAGTATCTTAAATTTAACCAAATTTCCCATCTTCCCTTGAAAATCTTTTTCTTTTATTGCACTCAGGATCTTGATGAGTGTCATCTCCATCCATCCACTCACCAGTCCAGAAATATGATGGTTATTAAAAATCCTCACTCTTGCCTGGCACGGTAGTGCATGCCTGTAATCTCAATACTCAGGAGGCTGAGCCAGGAAGATCACAAGTTCAAAGGCAGCCTCAGTAACTTAGCAAGGCCTAAGCAACATAGTGAGAGCCTATCTCAAAATAAAACATAAAAACAGCTGGGGTTGTGGCTTAGTGGTTAAGTGCCTGTAGGTTCAATAGCCAGGACCAAAAAGAAAGTCATCACTCTCACCTTCTTTCGCTTATCCCACTCATCAAATCCTGTCAGTTAAACCAACAAGTAAACTAGTAGAAAACTAGATAGAAGATAATTTCTTTAATTTTATGAAAGGTAGTTATTAAAGAACCTTCTGCTTTCACAGAACACCTCAGAGTGTGAGTGGCTTAAACATTTATTTCTCACAGTTCTGGTATCTTTTAAGTCCAGGACCAGATTTCCGAGTTTTGCTAAACTCCTTTTTCCTGGTTTAGAGATCACTGTAGCCTTCATGTATCCTCCTATAACAGAGTGAGGGAACTCTGGTTTCTTTTTTCCCTTATAAGTGCATTAATCTCTTTCATGAGGACTCTTCCCACTAACTTAATGACTTCCAAAAGGTTCCGCCTCCAAATACCATTACTTTGAGAATTTAGGCTTCAACATATGAATTTGGCCTGGAGGTGGAGAGACAGGTGAGAATACAAGCATTCAGTCCAAGGCACTTCTGAAAACCTTCGTGCTTGATGCTGAAATTTTAGGAGCATTTTTATTCAAAGCAGGTATCAGGCAGAAATGCCTCTTTCCACTGCTTTTTCTGTTACAATACAGTCAACTTGTTTGTTCATTTTTCAGACTGTCTTTGGATGGACTTAGACTAATGTGAAGTCCACATTAAAGAGAAAAATGTCAAGAAAAACAATCATTGTTTTGAAGAACAACAGGGGAACTTTCCCTACAAGTTGTTTAAATTTATTTTTACATTTAAAACTTCAAGATAGTTTGATATGGGCTTGGTGTGGTTGTGCATGCCTGTCTTCTCAGTATCTCAGGAGGCTGAGGCAGGAGGATCACAATTCAAAGATCACCTCAGCAGTTTAGTGAGGTCATCAGCAAACTAGTGAGACCTCATTTCAAAATTTAAACAATATTAAAATGGGGATGTAGCTTAGTGATAAAATGCTCTTTGGGTTGAATCCCCAGTATTAAAAAAAAAAGGTTTGATATGGGTATATAAAAATAGACTAATGGAACAGAATAGAAAATCTAGAAATAGACACAAGCTTGAATTAATCCTGAATATGTGACATAAATGACGTTACAAATTGGTGGGGAAAAAGATGGACTGCAGATAAGAACGTAGGTCAAGTGATTATCTGTGCTTAGTAGTTTCTAAATGTGAAGGAAAAAAATTAAAACATGTAGGAGAAAAATGTAGAAAAGTGTTTGTTGTTTCAGTTTAAAAGATAATTTTAAAAATAAGATTTAAAAAACACATAAAACGGGGGAATTGATAAGTATGAATGTCTTAAAATTTTAAACTTTAGGATAGCTGGGTGTGGTGGGGCACACCTGTAATTCCAGTGGCTCAGGAGGCTGAAGCAGGAGGATCACCTCAGCAATTTTGCAATCTCCTAAGCAACTTGGTGAGACCCTGTCTCAAAGTAAAAAATACAAAGGCCTGGGGATGTCACTTAGTGATTAAGTGCCCCTGGGTTCAGTCCTCAGTACAAAATAAGAAAAGCAAAAATTTTTAGGCTATAAAGCATAAAGATTGTTAAAAAAAAAAAAAGTCAACTGGCTAAGAGAAGATATTTCTAACACATTAACTATCAGAGTATTACTGTACAGAGTACAGAACACTTAACTCCTATAGAGGAGTAAGTAAAAGACAAATGAATCAGTAGAAAAGTGAACTGGCAACTCACTTAGAGGAGTAAGAAATATAAGTAAAAATGGTTAGTTTTGCTAGTAGGCAAATGTAAATTTCAAGAATTGAGATACCGTTTCATATTGATCAGATTGTCAAAATTCGGAAGTTTGATAAATTTCAGTATTGGGAAGATATAACAAAATTGAAGGTCTGTATACTCTAGAACCTTTTCATTCCACTTTAGTGAAACTGTTGAAGATGGATACAAGGATACATAAAAATATATGCTCATTGCACATGATAAGGAAAAATTGAAAATAACACAAAATATAATCATAGAAAATTAATAAATCATAATGTGATTTTAAAATATGCAAAAACTGTATTATATGATATGTATGAATAAAACATATTCAGTAGGAATTTAAAAATTGAAGGGATTAATAAAAAACAAATTATTGACAGTGTATCTAAGAATAAAGGAAGAGAATATTAGCAGAGAAGGCTATAAAATAGTTTTCAAGTTTACCTGTAAACTAGAGCAGATGGGGGTTTGGAAAGATAAAATATGGTAAAGTGAACTGTAATCTCTCTCAGCTTGAAACATTTCAGTTAACAAATATTGGTTTTGGCTTTGGCTATAAGAAAAGTGACAGGGAAAGGAAGCTTCACTGCAGGGGGTTGAAGAGTGTGAATGATAGGTTTGGAGAATGTGGCCATGAAAGTTTGAAAAAATGAGGTAGTAGATGAATGAGTGTTTTGGTTCTATCCCCTAATATGCAAGATACTTAGCGTATTTATGTACATATAAAAAGACCAGGAGGGAAGAATTGAAAGAGGTACAGAAGGAAAACTTGATTGGTAGAATGAAGATTTCTTAGGATTCTGGAGGAGAGTCATAATTAGGAAGTTTAGCCTTTGACAGAGAGAGAACACAGTCTGTGCTGGGATAAGAGGATGAAGTTGAGCATATAAAGTAGGCAAGACCACCAGAGAGAGAGTTATGGTCTGATGATCTCTATTTTGTGAGATACAAAAGGCCAAGGGGTCTATTGACAGTAAGAAGGGAGATGGTATGATAGGGAGCTTATGGCTTAAAGTTATCATTTGTGGGGAATGGAGATAGGGAATATGTGCGCGCGTGTGTGTGTGTATTCAAGGCAACGAACACATTAAAAGAATCACACAGCTATATTGCTGAGGGTCCAGCTAGAATCTGAACCATAAATTTGCAGTTGCCCGTTCAACAGTTACATGATATTCTCTAGGATATCATTGTAACAGTCATGGCAACAACAAACATTTAATAAGCATTTGCTGTATGCCAGGCCTGTGCAAAGTAATCTAGATGCATTATTTCATATAGTTCTCATAGTCTGTGGCATTGTAGTTTATTTTTCATTTTATAAATGAGGAAATTGAGGCTCAGAGTTGAGTAGTGTGCCTAAAGTCACACAGAGTAGGTGTTCAATAAATAATTGCTGTTCAAATGACAGGAGCGGTGATGATTAAAATGATGGGTTTGGTGTGATTCCAGATATGTTAGAGAAGCAGATGAAACCAGGAAGGAACTTACAAATTGAAGGATAAATATGTTCAAGGGAACAAATGTCCTGGAATTGAAGGTTTGAGAGACTTGGAAGGATGGGAGTTTGTGATCAATGAGTCATTTCAGAAGTATAGCAGTTCTATTTGATGCTAAGATTCAGGGTCTGCCCATGAGAATAGCTGAGGGGTCTCTGGATTTGAAAAAATGTAAGAATAATGAACAATTCATGAGAATATTGGATGAGTCATCTACATACTCATCTAGATCTCTGAGATTAAAAACTGGAAGTGAAATGGAGGGAAATGCCTGTGAGCTGTTTTCCCAGATACCATAAGGTGCACAGAAATAGGGACCATGTGTATCTTGCCTTATTATTTATTGTGTCACATACTACCTGGTACATAGTTTGTGTTTAATAAATATTAGCTAACTGAATACAAGAAACAAAATTAAATTTTCTTTCAAAACCCTCAATTAAAAATTTGTTTCTTGAGGTTTACACAGAATAAATGGCCCTAAGTTTATCATACTACCTTTCATTTTATAAAGTAAAATAATTTTAATATTCTATTCTGCCTTATTATGGTATCCTAGGAATGTTATTGGTTTTGCCTTTGGATTAAAGACTCAATTTTTACACACACCTCTCCTGTTCTCACGTTTCCCCCCAATCTAGGATCATGTTTTCAGTTTTACTTTAATGAAAAGCTACTGGATTTTTTTCTGGGTTGACCAAGCTTTGTGTTAATTTTGCAGGATCCTTTTCCTGTCTCCCATAAAAATGTAAAATCCCTCCTTGTGAAGAAACAGCATGTTCTAGTCAGGAACTTTCTATTATAGATCTATTGATTAGTTTCCCGAGTTTGCTATGAATGGCAGACCCACCCTTTTTATAGAATGTGGAAAATATATCAATCCTTAAAAAAATTACAAGTTACAAATATTTTGATATAAATAAATTCATCGTATTTGGGGTCTAATCTTTTGGTGTTATTTTTCCTCTCAAGATCTGATTATGTTGAGGTTAATGTTTTCATTAATTCTTTTGCTATCTTTAATCCACCTATTCTATTTAAAGTTTTATTCTTTTAATTATAGATCTAAAACAATCTTCAGCATCTGATCCTTCATACTAAAGTTTTCAATTTTTCATTGTAATTTTTTTATACTTTATCCTACTTCAGATAATACTTCTATTTTTCTATGCTTCAACTTACAATGTTTACTCTATCATGACAAAAAAAATTGATCCTTTGGAGAAATGCTAGATTAAAATATCAGGAAAGTTGCTAAAATCAGATATTAAAGGTAAGTATGAGGAAGAATCTCTTTCAGGATGGTATATCACTAGTCTTTGAGAGAGGTTCAAATCATCTATCATATTCTTTTGTAGTCAATGATTATAAGTTAGATAGACACACATCATTATGGACAATTTAATATCCATTTGTCTTTTAACATTAGTATATTGGAAGCTATGTGGACTGATTGGCAAGTACTTGTGCTAACACATTTTAGTATATTTTTGAAAGATAGGTTGTCTATTATAGAGGAGTTCTACATTTTTATAACTATATAATTTCGTATGCCATCTCTTTGATGTATAATTTTAAGTTAGAATTTTAGTGTAGCTAAAAATTGCATGTGTATAGTGGTAGCTAATGCATAAATATGTATGTTGCATTTATAAAATGGTAAATGTATTTATCAGTTTTTATTTAGTGTAGTTAAAATTGTGTATAGTCATATAATTTTATATGCATACTTTAAATTTATGAAATATGATATTTAGATTCACCAATTTCTGTTTTACTTTTGTAGAGTCATTTGCCCTGGCTCCATAATTCCCACCCAGGATTAGAAAAAATAAGTGCTATAGTGTGGGAAGGCAATGACTGTAAGAAAGCAGACATGTCTGTACTTGAAATCAGTGGAATGATAATGAATAGAGTGAGTTTAAAATTTTTATTCTTTTAATTCATGGGTAAAATTAATAATTGTCAATATATAAAAAAATTATTGGCATGTTATATTAATAACCTGTTTTTCTCATGCCTTTATCCTGAAAAATAGTTACTTGTGTGTCTTTGGTTGCATCTGTGATTTAAACAATGATTTAGTATACAATCACTGATCTTTTACTGTTTTCATTTCTCTGATTGAGAATAGATGTTGCAATGTAAAATTTTCCTCTTTTATGTTATTCTTTTTTTTTTTTTACTTTCAGTGGATAAAATTGAGAAACTGCTAGATACACATAGTTGTTAATGAAAACTTATGTTTCTGTATTATACTTGCTGGTTCATGTATTTATTAGTACCTAAAACTTAAAAAATTGAACTAGAAACTTTGTATTTGTTCTTGCTTGCTTACTTAAGTATATAGAAATAATGCAGACATTGGTAAAAATATTGAGAAGTCTGAAGAAGTATAGTACAAATACTGTGGATTTTAATTTCAAGGTTTATTAAGGTATTTCCTTCATCAGATAATTATTTTTAAAAATTTCCCAATTTCTCTGGACAACTAAGCATGATCTAACTTGGATTTCTGAATTTCTTTGGTGTATTTTAATGCTAGAAGTCTTGTCTTAACTTTTTGCAGAATAAGAATTAAAGTAATTGGGTCTTGAAATTAATATACTCCCTATTTCTTATCTCAAGGTGAACAGTTGAAGCCAGTCACTAGGGAGGCTTGAGAGACTTGTATCTCGTGTTGCTCTATATCCTAATTATCTGTGAACTGGTTTGTAATGTAGAATAATCTCATTTACCTAAAATATGTGAGAAAATCTAGCTACATGATATTTAAGATCCTTGTAGTTATACCAATCTGGCATATGAGAAGCTCTTATAATTTCCCATTATTTAATTTTTCTCTTTTAAAATAATATCCCTACATTTTCTTCCCATCTCCAATTATTTCTGTCATGCTTTCCTTTCTAAACTGGTTTTAAGGAAACATTTACTTGTACATTTCACTAATGAAAAAAACAAGATAGAAATATATCATTTAAGTATAGTTCTAGGAGTGTTTTCCTTAAATACTGGAATTTAAGAGTGTATGAGATCTAATTTTCTAACATTGCAATATTTTTTACATTTTATATAGAATATATTGTGTATTTTGTGAATGTTTCTAATTTTAAAATAGTAAGGCTCAGTAGGAGTTCATTTTACTTTAGATAAAATGTATTTATATATTGTTTTCTTTTTTCCTCTCTCTCTCTGGCTCTCAAGGTGAACAACCATATACCAGGAATAGGATACCAGATTTTTGGCAATGTAATCTCTCTAATCCTGGGTTTAACCCCATTTGTTTTCCGACTCTCTCAAGCGACAGACATGGAACAACTCACAGCACATTCTGCTTCAGAACTTTATGTGATTGCATTTGGTTCTAATGAAGATGTCATGGTTCTTTCTATGGTTATAATAAGTTTTGTTGTTCGTGTGTCTCTTGTATGGATTTTCTTTTTCTTGCTCTGTGTAGCAGAAAGAACTTACAAACAGGTTGGTATAATACAGACTTCTAAATAGAGAATATCTTCTCCTTTTCATAATCTGAAGTATTTTAATATTTCACTGAATCATTTTGATCTATTTTGTTTTGCTTATATGTAAGCAAATAAAATCATCATCCATATTTTGTGCATATTTTATTATCTGTGGTAATTACTTGAAAATTAATCCTAATTTTAATTTCTTTTAAGCGATTGCTTTTTGCAAAACTCTTTGGACATTTAACATCTGCAAGAAGGGCCCGAAAATCTGAAGTTCCTCATTTCCGGCTGAAGAAAGTGCAAAATATAAAAATGTGGCTCTCTCTCCGTTCCTATCTTAAGGTACAAATAATAGTGATAAAAGTACACTTTACACGCTGGCTTCCTCTGATAGTTCCAATTTCTTTGTCAATATATATGTGTCTATTGATGCATAGTTACAAATTTCTCATTCATAAGTGCTGAATTAAGGATTTTGTTTCTACCTGGAATGGTAATCATAAACCAGCAGAGGGAGCCCACTACTTAAAAAAGAATGTTGAAAAACTAACCAATGAGTCTCCTCACCGATGGGATCTACTACTATTTTAAAATATTAGTTTGTAATTCTAAAGCATTCTTTTCATGCTGTTCTCTTCTTTATTCTTTTAAATAATTTTCCTATTTATGAAATTAAAATATGAAAATTCTGGAGGGAAAAGAAAACATCTGAATTAGTATTTGGGACAGTTTTTATATGGGGATTTTTTTGGTTGTATTAAATAGCAATGGATCTTATATATGGAATAATCATGCAAGTTCAAGAATGTTTAAAACTCTATTATGTTATTAAATTTGACCTAAAGAAAGTAAACTCTGATATACCTACATCTTTAATGTTTTTTATTTTTAATTAACAAAGTAAAAAAAAAAGTTTGCACTGTTTGCTCTTATATTCAAAAAATTCATTGTTCTGTTTATTAATTCTCTTAGTCTTCATTGGTAAATGCCAAAATTAGAACAGTTCTTTTTTTTCCTCACTGTAAGGGATGTATGGAGGGGATGGATATGATTTTCATTGCTTAACTTAGAATCTGCTCAAAATTTCCCATCACTAGCAACCCTAAGTAGGTATTGCATTTTTTTAATACTTGGATGATTTTATGCAGTAACATTTCTTTAATGTTAACCATGTGTCATTCACTATTGATTAGCTCACATTCCCTGCAGTTAAGAGCTTACATTTCTGTAAGGAAAACATGTAAATCCAGACCTAGGAATTATCCTTGGTACTAACTTTCCTCTCTTGATTTGCAGCATCCAATTTATCACCAATTCCAGTTCTTTCTGCTTCCAGAATATATCTTGAATCTATTTTTTCTCTTTGTTTTCATTTCTGCCACCCTAAAGAAACCATCATTCATCTTCTGCATTGAACTCTTGCGTTTGCCTCTTTTTTTTTTTTTAAGAGAGAGAGAGAGAATCAGTTTTATTTATTCATGTGTTTTTTGTTTCTCCAACATTTAGTTGTGTATGTAATGCTGGGGTTTGAACGTGGGTTCTTGCACATGTCAGGCAAGCACTCCAATCGCTGAGCAACCACTCCAGCCCCTGAATTTACCTCTTAACTGGACTTACAGGCTTCATATTTTTCCCCTCCAATGCTTTCTTTAGTCTGCCACAAGCAATCTTTAATTCATATCATTATATAATTTTTAAAACTTTTTGGAAGATCTTCATTGCTTTTAAGATAAACAACAAACTTTTTTTTTTTTTTAAGAGGGGACTGTGAGAGAAAGAGAAGGAGAGAAGCAATCTTTATTTAGTTTTTCATGTGACTTTCATTCTTCAGACACTTCGTGGTATCTGTGGTGCTGGGGTTTGAGCTCGAGTACTTGCGCATACCAGGCAAGTGCCGTAACCACCGAGCCACTGCTCCAGCCCCAACAACAAACGCTTAAAGTGGTTTATAATGCCCTTCATGATTTAGGCCCTACCATGTCACCTCATTTGTCTCATTTTGAAACCTCCTAACCTTCTAGACTACTTCAGTTCTTTAAATGTACTACAATCCTTCCTGCTTCGTGTACTTGCACATGTTCTTCTTTCTTGCCTAGAATACTGCTATCAGCCATCCTGCCCCTACCCCTTAGTTTGGTGTAAATATCACTTCCTTAGGAAAATCTTCCCAGGCTGCCACTCAGCCCCCACATCTAAATCAAGTCTCTCTGAGATGTACCTCAAACCATCCTACCTTTCCTTCATAGCACTTGTCATAGTTTACACATGTATTTATAATTATGAGTTTTATGTCATACTCCTCTGCTAGTTCTTATGAAAGTAGAGACTATGCCAGTTTTGTTCTCAGCTATCTTTCTTGTGCCTGAGATAGTGCCTCATTTTGAATAGGTATTCAAGAAATAATTGTTGAATAAATGACTGTAGTGTTTGACAAAAAGAAATATTTGAAAGATATGCTAACAATTCTGTGCTACAGATACTGTTTTAGTATATTACAAATTGTCAGGAAGTCATAGCACTTTATAATGAAAATTCATCTGACAAGTTAGGTATATTTTCAGCATTGTAAATTATGACCAACTTACAGTGATGGATCAACACATTAATTGAAAGAATGGAAATTAGCTGCTAACTAGTAAATACATTTAAATTTTTTTCCTTTTTTTTCTCCCCCATAGCGTCGAGGTCCTCAGAGATCAGTTGATGTAATAGTTTCATCTGCTTTCTTGTTGACTATTTCAGTTGTATTTATCTGTTGCGCTCAGGTGAGTTAACTCATTTCATGTACAAATTAAACCATCAGATATTAAATATTATTTCATAAGGCTTTCTAATAATAAAGTAATAAATAAACCTACTAGGTAAGTTTTTTCAATTGACTTTTCGCTAGTTTTTTCAGTAGAATAAGTAAATGCATTTTATTTATCTCTGTGTCATGAATAGTAGGCAGATATATATACATACATGCACATGTATATGTTGCTTTTTCTATTTGATGCATAAGATAGTAAAAAAGCTCAAAAATGAAGATAAAATTGAAAACAAGAGCAATTAACTCTATGTATTAATCCTATGGCAGGATAAGAGGATGAGGTGCATTATCAGTCTTAGCGTCCTATGGACTTGAAATTTTATGCCCGCATGAGGATAACATGAGGCCTTGACCAGCATACCACCTAAAACGTATTCATACCAGGAAGTCAGAACCTTCAGAGGCTGAGCCTCATTGAAAAGGTAGAAAAGAAAAATAGTCTGCACACAAGAAGACAAGGCAACCTTGTATGAGTTTTCATGTCAAGGAGGAGGGAAATGACTCAAAGTATATAATTGTAGGTCTGCCTTTATTACAGATTTAGAGTTCAAGTTGGCATTATATATCCTATCTTGTAATTCCCCTGACAAGAAGGTTATATGAAAATTGGCGCTAGGCATCTGGATATCTAGCAGAAACAAAACCAAGACTGTCCTGGGGGATATGACTTCAGCCTAGACCTTGCAGGATTTCTACAGATGAAACCCCCTGAGGTTTAAAAACACATAAAAAAAAAATCCAGCATGACTGAACAGATCAATAAATAACAGGATTAGATCTCCATCTGTTACAATTAATAGATTGATCGGAAACTGTTAAGTTTGTCAAAAGTGATTAAAGACAGATAATATTCTGAGAAAAGATTGGAGATAGATTTGAAAAACGAACCAAGTAATACTTAAGAAAGATAAAATACACAGTGGTTGATGTTAGAAAAACAATGAACAGAATAACTTACAGATTATAGACAGCTAAACACACATTTAGTGAACAGGGAAAAAAAGAAATGACCTAAAATCTAGGACAAAGATGAAGAGATGGAAAATGTGAAAATGATTTAGAGACATAGGTAGAAAATTCCATATGAATTCTAGGAGGAAAGAATAGCAGAAAGCAGTATAATACTTAGAGATAATGGTCATGAGTTTTTCTTTTCTCTCTTTGTGTGTATGGTACTGGGACTCAAACCCAAGGGTACTGTAACACAGAGCTAATCCCCAGCTCTTTGCTAATTTTTTATTTTGAGAGAGGGTCTCACTAAGTTACTGAGGCTGGCCTCAAACTTGGCAATCTTCCTGCCTCAATCTCTGATAGACTGGGATTACAGATGTATGCCACTGTACCTGGAGGTTATGATTTTTTCTGAATTGTTTAGATTTTTTTCAGGTACAAGAATAGTTTATAAAATTTTTCCTGTTCCTACGTACTAGGCCACAAAATAATTAGCAACTGATACCGAATGACTGATGCTATATAGACCACATGATGTAGCTGTATACACTCAAGGCTAGAAAACAATGATAGCAACAGAGAAACTCATATACTTAGACATTTTATTTTATTTTTATGGTACTGGGGATTGAATCCAGGGATGCTTATCACTGAACTGCATTCCCAGCCTTTTTATTTTTTATTTTGAGAGAGTGTCTTGCTAAGTTGCTGAGGCTCTTACTCTGTTGCTGAGACTGGCATTCAGCTTGTGATCCTCCTGCTTTAGTCTCCTGAGCCCCATGGTTACAGATATGCACCACCATGCCTTACTCATTTAGACATTTAAAAACAAACATAAATTTTCTAAAGAAAAACATAGTATTAAACTGCAATATACTGGCACAATTGAAATTGTCTTTTAACGATAAGTAATGCAACTTGTCTTAATGCCATTAAAATTGAAAGTATAAGTGAATGATTTTGTAGAAATGCATAATTTACCAAAACTGACCCAAAGAGTAATTGAAAATCTGAGGATATATAAAATTACAGGGAGTATTTATTTAGTAGTTTATAAATAATGCCATTAACAAACTGAATTTGGTGGTATAATGCTTAAATCCCAACAGTGTGGTAGGCTAAGGCAGGAAGATCACAAGTGTGACGCCAGCCTGGGCTCTGTCTTAAAATAAAAAGGGCTAGGGGTGTGGCTCACCAATAGAGTGCCACTGTGTTAAATCCCTAGTTCCACCAGAAGAAAAAAAAAAAGCCATTAACAAACTTATTCCTGATCCATGTGATTTTATCAGTGAATTTTTTCATATGTTCAAACAGATGATCCTAATTTTACACAAAAGATCTAGAAAATAGAAAAAGGGACTAGTTCTTAATTCATTCTATGAGACTAATATAGCTTTGATGCCAATGCCAGAGAGTGGTATGAAAATGGGGAACTTTGATTCATTTTACTTATTCATTTAGATATAAAATTCTTTAACAAAATATTACACAGATAAAACCAGAAATTAAAAACAATGTGCCATGACCAAGAAAATTTATCCCTGGAATTCAGAGATTTTTAACTTTAGAAAATTCATTAATGTAATTTAATTTCTTCACTTGATTAAAGGAGCCAAAAACATGCAAAAATTTCAATGGATGAAGAAAACAATTTGTAAATCTTCACTGGATATTTAGATTACAAGGGTTGGGAAGCACTGTTGTTAATATGATAAAGTATATCTTTCAAAATTTGAACCAAACATTGTACATGATGATATTATCTTAGGGTTATTTACTTTAAATCAAGACAAAGCTACCCTCTCTAATCAACATTTTGATGGAGTATGTTAACCAATAAAGATTGGGGGAAAATAAATGATACAGACTTTGGAAGAAACAAAATACTTTGACTTTATGATTGTCTCTGTTGGATATACAGGTAGCTTTATGGATACATTATTTAAAATATAGTATTTTTTGAGAAGATCAAAATCAACAAATATTTAACATAACATCAACATAAAAAATCAATTTTGTTTGTACAAATAAAATTGACCAATGACAAATAAGCATGTGAAAACATATTCATCCATCTTAAATATGAGGAAAAGCAAAATGATAACAATAAGAGAACATTTTACACCCATCAGATTAGTATATGTTAACAATTTGTATAATAACAATGTAGACAAAAATGAGAGCAAATGGAATTTGATACATGGCTGAGAATATTCTAGGGGTAAATTATCTTGGTCATGGCATATTGTTATAAAATTTCTGGTTTTATCTCTAAAATATTTTTTAAAGAATTTTATGTCTAAATCAAGATGTAGAATTAATCAGTTTCCCAATAAATCAGTAAATTTTATAGTGAGTCATATAGTAAATATTTTAGACTTTAGCCTGATACAGTCCCTGAAATATTCTTATTTCCCCATTCTCCTTATTACTCATCTTCTTTCTTAAATAAAAAATTAAAAATTATTCATAGCTCCAAGACAAACATAAAAAGGCCTTAAGCTAGATTTTACCCTTGAACCATTATTTGTTGGCCCCTGCCATGTGCAAAAAATGAGTATGTCATTTTCAATAGCAATAAGAAAATAATGCTAGGTCTCCAAGAACAAATATAACAAAAGATGAGTAGGACCCAGTGGAGAAATATGATAAAAACTTTATTAAGGTAGACAAAAATAAGGGTAAACAAACAGCATTGAATACATGGCTGAGAATATAAATTAGTACAACAATTTTTTTAGAGACAAATTGCAGAAAAACTGATAAAGTTGAAGACATGTCTATCTGAGGAGTAGACACTAACTAGATATTAACTTCAATAAGCTTTGCATGTGTGCAGAAGGAAACACATTACAAGAATGTTTATTATTGCATAGATTATAATGAGGGAAAACTAATTATTAAATTATAGAGTATGTGAAGAAATAGTAGTTGATTGTCTTACTGCAGTGTTTTACATGAATTAGAATGAACAAATTTAAAGTTAATATCTCAGGATGGATTAGTCTTAAAAAAGGTTCAGTAGAATAAAAAACACATGAGAGCATGATGTGAATAATGTGATGGCATTTATATAAAATTTAAAATATACATAATTTCAGCATATATGTGTAGCTGAACTATTAAAAACCTGCATGGAAAAGATAAACACAAAATTTGTTACCTCTGGGGGCAGACAGAAATCAGGGTCAAGGAAAAGTTTAAAGGAATTTCAGTTGAATCTGAAATATTACAAAATACTAAGATTTGACAAAGCTGGACAGAGGGCCCAGGACTATATTACATTAGTATTTATACTTCTGGGGTGCTTAAAATATCTCACAATAAGTAGAAATATTTTCAAAATGTAATATTACATTTATGAATAAGTGTATAGAGTTTAATTTTTTTTTTAAACAAAACGATTTGAATCACATTGCTGCTTCATGTTTCCTTTTTCCATACACTTTTAGCTGCTTCACGTGCATGAGATCTTCCTTGATTGTCACTACAATTGGGAATTGGTAATCTGGTGCATCTCATTAACACTTTTTCTCTTAAGATTTGTTACCCTTGGATCAGAAACAAGTAAAAAATATAGTAATACCTCAATATTACTTACTGAACAGGTGAGTTTGTTATGTACAAATTAATCTCTATAATCTACATATTAAGTTAATATTTTCATAATTTACATCACATTTTTCAGGAACATGCTTGATTAAGGTCAAATGTGTTATAAAGCAAAGTTTAAAATTTGAAAAAAGCACAAACATTTCTTTAACGTTTCTGCCTTGATTCAGATTTAAAATCTGATCTTTTTATGTCCCATTTTCATTTAACAAAAAGGAAGTAGCATTTTTAGAATTGATGGATTTTTTTTCATGTGGTTTTGTCGTTCTGACACTTAGTTGTGTACATGGTGCTGTGGTTTGAACCCGGGCCCTTGCGCATGCCAGGCAAGCGCCATCACTACTGGGCCACCACTCCAGCCCAAAACTGATGGATTTTTAAACCATTAGTGGGATATGTTTGCTCTGCAGAGCCACATAGAAGTAGTATTATTTTTTTCAATAGAAACAATAAAGCATAACTTTGTTCATTAATTTTCATGACTTTGTTGAATATTTTCCTCTCACCATTTCATAAGAATTATATAAAGGAATGTACTGCCAGAGCTTGTTTGATTATTTTTGTTAGAAATAGTTTGCTTTTAAAGAATCAGTACCCCCTCAAATGAACTCAATTAAAAGGAGCAGGGGGAATAGCCAACAAAGATAAAGATCTCTGAGAAAGTATACTTGGATCGTATAGAATTGGACAAAGTCCCCTACCTTCTTCAACTTGACTCTGCGGTGAATGGTTTCTGCTTTTCTTTGTACTTTCTGACCAGTGACCTCTCTGTAGATTGCTACCCTGTAAATTTGACTTCTATGTGGTTTTGGTTTGCTTCAGAATGAGTTCTGCCCTGGACTTCACTAACTTTTCGAAGTATGCACCTAGAGTAACTGGCGTATTCTGCATTAGGTCCCAGCAGTACAGCACATTGACTGGCTTTGGTTGTGGTTGTGGCTACCATACTGGCAGTAGGAAGGTGGGATCAAGTGATAAGTGCAACTGTCATAGGGTATTTCTTCCACAGGCTTGCAGTTAGCATTTTCAAAATGGAACTGTGGACAGGGCAGGTACCCCACCATTGCCTGTTACAAAATAGATAAAAAAAATACACAAATATCTTTAAATTACTTTCAAAATAAAAAGTCACAAACTAGTTTAGTTTATTCTATTTATCATTTATTCTTTAAGTTGATTTGGCCCAGGGAATAAAGTGTCTTACATTTTTAATAATGCCATCTGCCATCCAATTTTCTTCTTCCCCTTTTTTGACCTTTAATCACAATAAAAACATATTTAAATGCTATTTTTTCCATATTATAAAGCATTTATTATAGTAGACTTGGAATGTACAGTAAAATATAAAGAAAAATACTAAAATCAGGTATAATCTCATTATTTCAAAGAACTACTATTAACATTTTGGTGAAAATCTTTTAAGTTATTTTACAAATATATATTCCGGTGCTGTGGATGTAGCTCAGTGGCAGAGCACTTGCCTAGCATGCATGAAGCCCTAGGTTCAATTCCTGGCACTAATACAAAGAGAAAAAGAGTGTGCTTGTTATAATTTTAAATATTTTTGTTTATTTTTTTCTTAAATAAAAGATAAACCTCTACTTGAAAATGGAGAAGAAACCTAACAAAAAGGAGGAACTGACACTAGTGAATAATGTTTTAAAACTGGCTACTAAACTACTAAAGGTAAGAATAGAATTTAAAATGGATATGATTTAGAGTATACTGTTCAGACATTAAATCTTAGTCTGTTTATAGTTTTTAGCTTGTATATTATTTTTATGATTATCCAAATTGTTTCCAAATTATATTTGAGCTCAAGTTTTCAAAATAATTTATTTGGAAATTATGTATTAAAACTTTATATATAAAGACTTTCACTAATGTTTAGAGTATTGTAGAGGTGACATCTTTAGAATTTTATACCTCATACATACATCACTAGAAAATGAATTTCAAAAAAAGATTCAGTATTAACTTGGGAATTTTTTTCATTTTATATTTCTCAAAACAGTCTCTTGCTTGGTTTGAGTAAAAAATAATAGTCATTATAACAAATATACATCATCAATAGACTCTTGTTTTTTAAAGAGAGAGGGACAGAGAGAGAGAGTGTTTAGTTTTTCATGTGGCTTTCGTTGGTCCAGCACTTCATGGTATATGTGGTGCTTGGGTTTGAACCTGGGTCCTCATGCGTGCCAGGCAAGCACTGTAACCGCTGAGCTACCGCTCCAGCCCCATCAATAGACATTTAATATGATAATCATTTTATAATAATTAAAAGGAATATAATGTCCTGTGTATTTGAACTCATATTATTAACTCTTTGGTATAATTTAATAAAATAGCTTTACCTTTGCTTTACAGCATCAGAAATGCTTTTCTTTCTTAAAAAGAAATTTTTTTAAAATCTCAATTTCTTTGGCAAATAAAATATAATTTTTACTTATAAGTTTTCAAAAGGTGAAAATTGTGTATCATGGTATATTTAATTTTGTCAACTAAAAATAATTAATTGGGTATAGAATATATGCCTCACAGTATACATCATGAATGAAAGGGTTCAGAAGAGCTGGTAGGGGCATAATAAAATAAGTAACTACAGATTACAAATTGCTTTCTTTTCAAATTCCTTTAAATATCCTGAAGAAGATGATAACATTTGAATAATAAACTAGATGATATGGGCAAATTCTATTTTTTTGCCAAAATGCTGCATGGAAAAAAGCACCCTAAGTAGAATTGATAGTTTTGTGTTTGCTTGATACATGCATATTGGATATCTTCAGAATGTAGGACCTTGGCTGGACCAGAGGAGGCTACAAAGGTGAGACTTAATGAGCAACTACAATTTCAGAGGAGAGACATGTTTAAAAATACCTACAGTACAAAGTACAACTCATGATCTTTTTTTGTTTGTTTTTGTTTTTGTTCTACATAGTCTTACATATTGGAGGGAGTCGTTGTTACACATTCATGCATACATAGATATTGACAAAGTAAGTTAAGCCTGATCCTAGTCCAGGATCTCTGCCCTTTCATCCATTCCCTGATCTCTTGTCTCCTCTGTAATACCCTCATGCTATAGATAGATTAATTATTGACATTTCTGAGTTTATATGCTTTCCTGAGTATAATTTGGCTTCTCATGGGGGTCAAGTGTACCCAGCCATATTGGTAAAAGCCCCCTTTTCCCTCCCTCTCCTCCCTCCCTCCTTTTTCTCCACACTTTCATAATTATGCTTCCCCTAGCTTACATGAAATTTCAACTTTGGTGGGTTTATTAATTAAACTTAACTAATGGTCATCCTATCTTAGGTTTTACTGTGGTTTCTACATATGAGAGAAAATATTCAGCCCAAAGTCTGTATGTTTGGGATATTTCACTCTGCATATTTTTTTCCATTTCCATCTGTTTAGCAGCAAAAGCCTTGATATCATTCTTTTTAATAGCTGAGTAGAACTCCATTGCATATATACAACACAATTTTTGGATCCATTTATCCAGTGAGGGGCATCTGGATTGGTTCCATAGTTTAGCTAGTTAACTATCCTTAGTTAACTATCCCTAAAAAACTATCTCTAGCTTTTTAAGTAGTCTCAACACTGCTTTCCAGAGTGGCTATACAAGTTTGCAGTCCCATCAACAGTGTATTAGTGTTCTTTCTCCCCAGAACCCGTCCAGCATCTGTTTTTGTTTGTATTCTTTATTTTTGCCACTCTGACTGGAGTGAGGTGGAACCTCAGTAAAGTTTTGATTTGCATTTCTCTGATTGCTAGTGACGAACATTTTCTCATATATTAATTGGCTTTTTGAACTTCCTTTGTTGAGAAGTTTCTTTTACTTTCATAGCACATTTATTATAATTAGATTATTTGTGTATTTGGTGTTATTTGAGTTCTTTGTATTTCTGGATATTAGTCCCCTGTCAGAGGTGAGGCAGGCAGGCATTTTCTCCCATTCTGGAGATTCTCTCTTGACACTCTTGACTATTTCTTTAGCTTTGCAGAAGCTTTTCAGTTTAATGGCATCCTACTCATTGATTCTTGGCTTTAATTCTTGCACTGTGGGCTTCTTGTTAAGGAAATGCCTACACACTTGTGGTGGGGTATTGATCCCAATTTTTCTTCTAATAATTGTATAATTGCTGGTTTAATTCCTAATTCTTTGATCCATTTCAGTTTGATTTTTGTGCAGGGTGAGAGATAAGGGTCTAATTTCAATTGCCTGCATATTGCTGTCCAGTTTGTCCAGCACTGTTTGTTGAATAGGATATCTTTCCTCCATGCTATATTTTTGCCCCCTTTGCCAAGTATCTGATGGTTAAAAACTTGTGGGTTTGTCACAACATCTTCTATTCTATTCTATTGGTCTTCAGGTCTATTTTGATACCAATACCGTGTTTTTGTTACTATAGCCCTATAGTATAATTTGAGGTCAAGTATTATACCTCCTGTTTTGTCTTTCTTGCTTATTCATGTTTTGGCTGTTCTGGGTTTTTTGTTATTCCACATGAATATGAGAAGTGCTTTTTCTGTATCCATGAAGAATGTCATTGCTATCTTGATGGGGATTGCATTGAATCCATAGGGGGCTTTCGGCAAAATGACCATTTTAATTATATTCATTCAGACTAACCAAGAACATGGAATGTTTTTCCATCTTCTCAGATATTTTTCAATTCCTTTTTTCAGTGTTCACTAGTTTTCATTGTAGAGGTCTTTTATATCCTTTGTTAGATTAACGTCCATGTATTTTATTCTTTTTGAGGTTATTGTGAATGAGATGGATTTCCAGATTTCTTCTTTGGCATAATTGGTATTGGAGTATAGGAAAGCTATTGATTAATGAGTGTTAATCTTGTAACCTGCCACTTTGCTAAATTCATTTATAAGCTCTAGAAGTCTTCTAATAGAGCTTTTTGGGTCTTCTAGGTATAGGATCATATCATTGGCAAATAGAGATAGTTTAATTTCCTCTTTTCCTATTCCAGTTCCTTTGATTTCCTTCTCTTATCTGATAGCTCTGGCTAGCGTCTTGAGGACTGTGTTGAATAAGAGTGGAGAGAGTGGACAGCCTTGTGTTGTTCCAGAATTTCGTGGGAATGGTTTCATTTATCCTCCATTAAGTATAATGTTGGCTGTGGGTTTGTCATAAATGGCCCTTACAAATTTAAAGTAAGTTCCTTTGAATCCATATCTTCTCCAATGATTTGAGCATAAATGGGTGTTGGATTTTAATCAAAGGCCTTTTCTACATCAACGGAGATGATCTTGTGGGTTTTTTTCTTTAATTCTGTTTAAGTGATGAATCACATTTATTGATTTGTATATGTTGAACCTGGCCTGTATCCCTGGATTGAAGCCCACTTGATGGTGATGTATTATCTTTATGATACACTTTTATATGTATATATATATATTTTTTTAAATTAGTGCATTGTAGTTTTACATGATGTTGGGATTAGTTGTCACATATTCCTAGATGCATACTATTCAGCAATACAATTTGTTCAATATCCCCCCTCCCACATTCCTCTATCTCCCTCCTCCCGTCCCCTGATCCCTTGCCTTTCTTCTGGGTCCTATATTGTTCCTAAATAACCCAAATACAGTGACATAATTCTTATACCTGTGAAGAACATTTTTATATATATATATGGCTATAGCATATACAGTGACATTTATAACTGCTTGGAATGTACCTTTGCTTTATCTCAGTTCCAACATTTCCCCTTCTCCTCCCTTCCTATCATCTCTTGATATTCTTCAAAATATTTGATAATGGGATTAAACATTTACGTTTTGTACAGGCATGCAACATAGCTTGTTCAAATATTTTATGAAGTATCTTGCAACTGTATCTCACAAATATTAACCATTTGCATTTTTGTTCTAGGGATCTAATACATGAGTTTGTCTACTTTACTCCCAAGCCTAGGTTTAGGTCCAGCTTCCACAAATGAGGGATACCATTCGTCTCGACTCTCTGTGTTTGGCTAACTTTGCTCAGCATGATTTCTTCCAGTGCATCCTCCAATATATGTAATATCACTGTTTCTAATAGCTAAGTAGAACTCCATTGTATTTATATACCAGAGCTTTTGGATGCATTCATCCAGTGACAGGCATCTGGGTTGGTTCCATAATTTAGCTCTTGTAAATTGAGCTGCTGTGAACATGGATTTTGCTGTGTCGCTATACTGTGCTGATTCTAACTCCTCTGGGAAAACACCCAGATGAGGGATAGCTAGATTGTATGGTGGATCCAATCCTAATTTCTTGAGGAGTCTCCATACTGCTTTCCAGAGAGGCTGGACCAGTCTGCAGTTCCACCAACAGTGTGCTAGGGTTCCTATCTCACTACAACCCCTCCAGCATTTATTATTATTCATATTCTTCATCTTTGCCAGTCTGACTGGAGTGAGGTGAAATCTTAACGTAGTTTTGATTTGCATTTCTCTGATTGCTAGTGATTAAAAACACTTTCTCACGTATTCATTGGCTTTCACAATGTCCTCTGTTGAGAAGTTTCTGTTTAACTCTCTGGCCCATTTATTGATTGGATTGTTTGTGGTTTTGTCATTGAGTTTCTTGAGTTCTATGTAAATTTTGGATATTAGTTCCCTGTCAGAGGGATTACAGGCCATGATTCTCTCCCATT